>JAAEAF010004912.1:0-33451 GCA_011037195.1 Triatoma infestans
TAGGCTAAAACAAATATTAATTTATGTTAATTAATCCAATAGGATTTGGTTTGACTCTGGTACAAACCAAAACATGAAATAGGCAATAAAGTTTACAAAAGCATTACAAGATTAACATAATATAAACAAAAGTTAACTCAACTATACCTACCTCAAAAATAAAATAAATGAACAGGCTAGGTGAGTAACCTACACAATGGTATACACTTTTACATTAAAACACTAAAATATTATTCACTTTTTTGGTATTTTCCAATTTTCTTGCAGATTCGACGATTTCCTTCAAACTTGATATATCAACTACACATGCAATCATCTACCACTTTTATTTAAAAAATTTCTCTTGAAAAATTCATTGAAGGGCTCTTTTGAGAGAAGGTTGAGGTTACGATTTCCTCTAACGTGCTTTTTCAGTTTACTATACAATTCTATCATCTAAATAATATTAATTACAATGAAATGTGTTGTTGAAATTCTGAGTTTTCCAAAAAATCCGATGACCAGAAGTGCGTTTTCACTGAACAATATTAGTAAACCGCAAGTGCGCTTTTACTGAACATTTTATTTCGTTTTCGACAAACGCCAAGGAATTTCATCAAACTTGCTAAACAAACTATAAAATTCGTCAATTAGGTACAATTCTGAAAACTGGAGTAAGAGTAAGTTTTGTGAGTGTTTCACACCGGACTTCTTTTTCTTTTGTAGGGGAATTTACATATATCTACACAAATGCAACCTGCAATAATAAACATGTTAAGAATTCACTTACCGACTCTGCTCTACTTGGACTGGAAGTTCCGAAGAAGGATATTAATAGTGGTCATATAAATGTTTAATTAAATAATTATAATTCCAATTATTAAATTCGTAACCGTATCATGCAAGATATCATTGTTATCATAAATTATATAAAACCTTATTTACGCATTTGACGATTTTATTAAGGAAACTATTTGGAATGGAAAAGTAAATTCTGAAAAGTCTAAGAATTATCAGAGTGAAGATTTTTGCTAAACATAATATCACAAGGAGTTAGCAATACATCACATTTTCACTACTATCAAATATTCAATCTCTAACAAGCACTAAGTAATATAGAATTTATGTAGCAAACATTCATGCGACTTGACATAATTTGAATGAATTATAATTATTTAAACCGAGTTCATTTCATTCTAAGATTTTTATACCAATACTATTACGGAGAATCCAGAGCCAACATAAACATGGACCACTATAATTCCCCAGCCTACCTTTAATGCTGTAGGTTGGAATATGTAACAATCTCTTGCAGTTACATATCCTTCGATGTCCTTGCTTCTTTCACTTCATTACACTGGACACAAGACACAGTTTAAAATATTATAATCACAAAATTCAAGAACGCACTACTATTCTGCGCGAAATTTGGAATATCCGTGGACTAACTTTTTTTTACCGCACTAGTTAAAATAATCATTTATTTTGATAATAAACAATACAAAGCACTCCCGTTAGCAACCGCTCTCGCACTACCTGTAAAAAAGTATAGTAATATTCAATTAATAGTGTAATTCGGGTAAAATTTAGTAACCATCATTGCAGAAGTTTCTGCGTAAGAAGAATAATAATTTTGAAATAAAGCAATGAAGATTTACCATGTGCAAAAATATGGTATGAAACAATAACATAACTACGCTTTTCATGCAATTATTATAGTTCTAATGGATAATTTTTATTTTCCTTTACTCCTAGTAAGTGGAAGTATTGCGATTGTGTTAAATTGCGTTTTTACCAGAAATACATTTACAAACATGCACTCTAATCCAAAATGACCATCTTTTATAGCTTTTCAAATTTCTATGAAAACAGATTGTATCATGTAGCCTTGGCTTACCTTCTAGTAAGCTTGCTAGTCGTCCAAGAAACTATATTTTCAAAGCCAGCCTCTAAATATCTTGGGATGACGTTTCAAACTACCTTCAGCTTCGCCGAACATATTAGACGAGCAACTGACGAGACTGAATTCATGCTAGAAACCAACATGCTAGAAACACTGAATATTTGAGTAAAATAAAAATAATAAAGTGAAAAGGCAGGTGGTAGCGGGAACACGGACGCAACTATTTAAGCTTTATAACACATCGACGAAAATAGAATTTTACATCAAAATCTAAAAATATCGTCGAGACGCCTGTGATTCTCCGCTGGATGCCTAATATTTCTTTAGCCTGAGCAGGCAAACAAACGTGAAGTAATTGTGGCTTCGTGTATTTTAATGAATTTCTATAGTAATTACATCCTAAACTTAGAATATAGTATCAAATTGATTACCATAACTAGTAATTAAGAAGCATGCGATCTAATCCGAGAGACATGCATTCATACGTTTCCCCACCGGGAATCACGTGCCCCAGCCCGCACGTGATCGTCGTCGCCAGCCATTCTAATGCTACGTCCGCTAAACCCAACATATTACGAAATAAGTGTAACTGCACCATCATTAATGCTTTGAAATCAGTTTGTATCATGTTGCCATGGCCTACCTTCCAGTTGCCAGCCGGCGATGAAACTGCATTTACAATGTCAACCGCTAAATATCTAGGAATCATATTTCAAACTAAGATAAGCTTCGCCGACCACATTAGGAAGCAGCTGACGAAGCTGAAATAATGCTAGAAACCAACATGCTAGAAAGACTGAACATTAGGGTATAATGAAAATGATAAAGTGAAAAGGAAGGAGGTACCGAAAACACACCGCTAATTTTAGAGCTTTATAATAACTCGACGGAAATAGAATTTAACAACAAGATCCAAAAATAACGACAAGAAGCCTGTGATTATCCGCTGGCTGCCTCATTTTTTTTTTTAGCCTCAACAGGTGAGCAAGCCTGAATTAATTGCGGCTAAGTGTATTTTAATAGAATCTTAAAAACTATAATTCCAGTACTGAAAATTTCATTTCGTCGACTATGACGTCCTTCAACTTTTCCAAAATTGAATTATTGGGAACATATGTTGTAATTAGTAACATTTCAGCGCGGGAATTTGACCACTGTACAATTTATTCAATTAAATCTTTATCGAATAATAATGTAAAAGCGTGGAAAAATTATACAGTATTCCGCCAGGTCTACTTTTGATCCTACTTGCCATGTAATATCGTCTTATATAGCATCCACATCTGCCCCTGGCCAAAGTGTGTGACTTAGTAATGTTTTGCGACAGTTATGTTAACGATCCTAAAACTATCATGAAATCGTCTTCACTAGTAATAATTGAATTTGGCAAGCTTCTCGTGTCTTCATAGTCCATCAAGCAATAGCCACCTATATAATTTGGTGTATTTACGTTACAAGTTCTTTCATCTTTACTCGAATATATTATACGTCTTTTTCTCAACGCGAATTTCTGCGAATTTTTGACATTTGATACCCACAAAGAAAAAAAATAATTCTAATGAAACGTGAAATGAAATACTAATTACTCTTCAAATCGATAACTTTTTTACTTTCAACACTTGCCGAAACTGACATTCCGAAAGCTGACCAACAATACTGCACCTCACTGAATACAATAGGCTAAAACAAATATTAATTTATGTTAATTAAATCCAATAGGATTTGGTTTGACTCTGGTACAAACCAAAACATGAAATAGGCAATAAACTTTACAAAAGCATTACAAGATTAACATAATATAAACAAAAGTTAACTCAACTATACCTACCTCAAAAATAAAATAAATGAACAGGCTAGGTCAGTAACCTACACAATGGTATACACTTTTACATTAAAACACTAAAATATTATTCACTTTTTTGGTATTTTCCAATTTTCTTGCAGATTCGACGATTTCCTTCAAGCTTGATATATCAACTACACATACAATCATCTACCACTTTTATTTAAAAAATTTCTCTTGAAAAATTCATTGAAGGGCTCTTTTGAGAGAAGGTTGAGGTTAGGATTTCCTCTAAGGTGCTTTTTCAGTTTACTATACAATTCTATCATCTAAATGATATTAATTAGAATGAAATGTGTTGTTCAAATTCTGAGTTTTCAAAAAAATCCGATGACCAGAAGGGCGTTTTCAATGAAGAAAATTAGTAAACCGCAAGTGCGCTTTTGCTGAACATTTTATTCGTTTTCGACAAACGCCAAGGAATTTCATCAAACTTAGTACACAAACTAAAAAATTGGTCAAGTAGGTACAATTCTAATAACTGGAGTAAGAGAAAGTTGTGTGCGCTTTTCACACCAGACTTTTTTTTTTTTTGTAGGGGAAATTCACATATATCTTCACAAATGCAATCTGCAATAATAAACATGTTAACAATTCACTTACCGACTCTGCTCTACCTGGACTGGAAGTTCCGAAGAAGGATATTAATAGTGGCCAAATAAATGTTTAATTAAACAATTATAATTCCAATTATTAAATTCGTAACCGTATCATGCAAGATATCATAGTTGTCATAAAATATATAAAACCTTATTTACGCATTTGACGATTTTATTAAGGAAACTATTTGGAATGGAAAAGTAAATTCTGAAAAGTCTAAGAATTATCCAGAGTGAAGATTTTTGCTAAACATAATATCACAAGGAATTAGAAATACATCACATTTTCATTAGTATCAAATATTCAATCTCTAACAAGCACTAAGTAATATAGAATTTATGTAGCAAACATTCATGCGACTTGACATAATTTGAATGAATTATAATGATTTTGAATTTATTTAAACCGAGTTCATTTCATTCTAAGATTTTCATACCAATACTATTACGGAGAATCCAGAGACAACATAAACATGGACCACTATAATTCCCCAGCCTACCTTTAATGCTTTAGGTTGGAATATGTAACAATCTCTTGAAGTTACATATCCTTCGATGTCCTTGCTTCTTTCACTTCATTACACTGGACACAAGACACAGTTTAAAATATTATAATCGCAAAATTGTAGAACGCATTACTATTCTGCGCGAAATTTGGAATATCCGTGGACTAATTTTTTTGTTAACGCACTAGTTAAAATAATCATTTACTTTGATAATAAAGAATACAAAGCACTCCCGTTAGCATCCGCTCTCGCACTACCTGTAAAAAAGTATATTAATAATGAATTAATAGTGTAATTCGGCTAAAATTTAATAACCATCATTGCAGAAGTTTCTGCGTTAGAAGAATAATAATTTTGAAATAAAGGAATCCTCAGGGAATGAAGATTTACCATGTCCCAAAATATGGTATGAAACAATAACATAACTACGGTTTTACTGCAATTATTATAGTTCTAATGGGCAATTATTAATTTCTTATACTCCTAGTAAGTGGATGTATTGTGATTGTGTAAATTTGCGGTTTTAGCACAAATACATTTAGAAACATGCACTCTAATCCAAAATGACCTGCTTTTATAGGTTTTCAAATTTCGATGAAAACAGCTTGTATCATGCAGCCTTGGCTTACCTTCTAGTTGCGAGTCGTCCAGGAACCTATATTTTCAAAGCCAGCCACTAAATATCTTGGGATGACGTTTCAAAGTACCTTCAGCTTCGCCGAACATATTAGACGAGCAACTGACGAGACTGAATTCATGCTAGAAACCAACATGCTAGAAACACTGAATATTTGAGTATAATAAAAATAATTAAGTGAAAAGTTAGGTGGTAGCGGCAACACAGACGCAAATTTTAGAGCATTATAACACATCGATGAAAATAGAATTTTTCATCAAAATCCAAAAATATCGTCGAGATGCCTGTGATTCTCCGCTGGATGCCTAATATTTGTTTAGACTGAGCAAGTAAACAAACGTGAAGTAATTGTGGCTTCGTGTATTTTAATGAATTTCTATTGTAATTACATCATAAACTTAGAATATAATATCAAATTGATTACCATAACTAGTAATTAAGAAGCATGCGCTCTAATCCGAAAAGACATGCGTTAATAGGTTTCCCCATCCCGGGAATCACGTGCCCCAGCCCGCACGTGATCGTCGTCGCCAGCCATTCTAATGCGACGTCCGCTAAACCCAACATATTACGAAATAAGTGTAACTGCTTTGAAATCAGTTTGTATCATGTTGGCATGGCCTACCTTCCAGTTGCCAGCCGGCGATGAAACTGCATTTACAATGTCAACCGCTAAATATCTAGGAATCATATTTCAAACTAAGATAAGCTTCGCCGACCACATTAGGAAGCAGCTGACGAAGCTGAAATAATGCTAGAAACCAACATGCTAGAAAGACTGAACATTAGGGTATAATGAAAATGATAAAGTGAAAAGGAAGGAGGTACCGAAAACACGCCGCCAATTTTAGAGCTTTATAATAACTCGGCGGAAATAGAATTTAACAACAAGATCCAAAAATAAGGACGAGACGCCTATGATTATCCGCTGGCTGCCTCATTTTTTTTTTTAGCCTCAACAGGTGAGCAAGCCTGAATTAATTGCGGCTAAGTGTATTTTAATAGAATCTTAAAAACTATAATTCCAGTACTGAAAACTTCATTTCGTCGACTATGACGTCCTTCAACTTTTCCAAATTTGAATTATTGGGAACATATGTTGTAATTAGTAACATTTCAGCGCGGGAATTTGACCACTGTACAATTTATTCAATTAAATCTTTATCGAATAATAATGTAAAAGCGTGGAAAAATTATACAGTATTCCGCCAGGTCTAATTTTGATCCTACTTGCCATGTAATATCGTCTAATATAGCATCCACATCTGCCCCTGGCCAAAGTGAGTGACTTAGTAATGTTTTGCGACAGTTATGTTAACGGTCCTAAAACTATCATGAAATCGGCTTCACTAGTAATAATTGAATTTGGCAAGCTTCTCGTGTCTTCATAGTCCATCAAGCAATAGCCACCTATATAATTTCGTGTATTTACGTTACAAGTTGTTTCATTTTTACTCGAATATATTATACGTCTTTTTCTCAACGGGAATTTCTGCGAATTTTTCACATTTGATACCCACAAAGAAAAAAAATAATTCTAATGACACGTGAAATGAAGTACTAATTACTCTTGAAATCGATAACTTTTTTACTTTCAACACTTGCCGAAACTGACATTCCGAAGCTGACCAACAATACTGCACCTCACTGACTAGAATAGGCTAAAACAAATATTAATTTATGTTAATTAAATCCAATAGAGAAACTCTGGTACAAACCAAAACATGAAATAGGCAATAAAGTTGACAAAAGCATTACAAGATTATCATAATATAAACAAAAGTGAATTCAACTATACCTACCTCAAAAATAAAATAAATGAACAGGCTAGGTCAGTAACCTACACAATGGTATACACTTTTACTTTAAAACACTAAAATATTATTCACTTTTTTGGTATTTTCCAATTTTCTTGCACTTTCGACCATTTTCTTCAAACATGATATATCAACTACACATACAATCATCTACAACTTTTATTTAAAAAATTTCTCTTGAAAAATGAAGGGCTCTTTTGTGAGAACGTTGAGGTTAGGATTTCCTCTAAGGTGCTTTTTCAGTTTGCTATACAATTCTATCATGTAAATAATATTAATTAGAATGAAATGTGTTGTTGAAATTCTGAGTTTTCATAAAAATCCGATGACCACCAGTGCGTTTTTACTGAAGAAAATTAGTAAACCGTAAGTGCGCTTTTACTGAACATTTTATTTCGTTTTCTACAAACGCCAAGGAATTTCATCAAACTTGCAAGACAAACTAAAAAAAATGGTCAATTAGGTACAAGTCTGAAAACTCGAGTAAGAGAAAGTTGTGTGCGTGTTTTACACCAGACTTGTTTTTTTCTTTTGTAGGGGAAATTCACATATATCTACACAAATGCAATCTGCAATAATAAACATGTTAAGAATTCACTTACCGACTCTGCTCTACCTGGACTGGAAGTTCCGAAGAAGGATATTAATAGTGGCCATATAAAAATTAAATTAAATTATTATAATTCCAATTATTAAATTCATAACAGTATCATGCAAGATATCATTGTTGTCATAAATTATATAAAACCTTATTTACGCATTTGGCGATTTTATTAAGGAAACTATTAGGAATAGAAAAGTAAATTCTTAAATGTCTAAGAATTTTCCAGAGTGAAGATTTTTACTAAACATAATATCACAAGGAATTAGTAATACATCACATTTTCACGACTATCAAATATTCAATCTCTAACAAGCATTAAGAAGACATAGAATTTATGTAGCAAACATTCATGCGACATGACATAAGTTGAATGAATTATAATTATTTTGAATTTATTTAAACCGAGTTCATTTGATTCTAAGATTTTTACACCAATACTATTACGGAGAATCCAGAGACAACATAAACATGGACCACTATAATTCCCCAGCCTACCTTTAATGCTGTAGGTTGGAATATGTAACAATCTCTTGCAGTTACATATCCTTTGATGTCCTTGCTTCTTTCACTTCATTACACTGGACACAAGACACAGTTTGAAATATTATAATCACAAAATTTTAGAACGCATTACTATTCTGCGCGAAATTTGGAATATCCGTGTACTAACTTTTTTTTAACGCACTAGTTAAAATAATCATTTATTTTGATAATAAACAAACAAAGCACTCCCGTTAGCAACCGCTGTCGCACTACCTGTAAAAATGTTTAATCATAATCAATTAATAGTGTAATTCGGGTAAAATTTAATAACCATCATTTCAGAAGTTTCCGCCTAAGAAGAATAATAATTTTGATATAAAGGATTGAGGATTTACCATGTGCCAAAATATGGTATGAAACAATAACATAACTCCGGTTTTACTGCAATTAGTATAGTTCTAATGGGCAATTTCTATTTTCTTTTACTCCTAGTAAGTGGAAGTACTGCGATTGTGTTAAATTGCGGTTTTACCACAAATATATTTACAAACATGCACTCTAATCCAAAATGACCTGCTTTTATAGGTTTTCAAATTTCTACCAAAACAGATTGTATGTACCATGTGGCTACTTGGCTTACCTTCTAGTAGCGAGTCGTCCAAGAATCTATATTTTCAAAGCCAGCCGCCAAATATCTTGGGATGACGTTTCAAACTACCATCAGCTTCGCCGCATATATTAGACGAGCAGCTGACGAGATTGAATTGATGCTAGAAACCAACATGCTAGAAACACTGAATATTTAAGTATAATAAAGTGAAAAGGCAGGTGGTAGCGGCAACACAGACGCAAAGTTTAGAGCTTAATAACCCATCGACGAAAATAGAATTTTACGTCAAAATCCAAAAATATCGTCGAGATGCCTGTGATTCTCCGCTGGTTGCCTAATATTTGTTTAGCCTGAGCAAGTAAACAAACGTGAAGTAATTGTGGCTTCGTGTATTTTAATGAATTTCTATTGTAATTACATCCTAAACTTAGAATATAGTATCAAATTGATTACCATAAATAGTAATTCAGAAGCATGCGCTCTAATCCGAAAAGACATGCGTTTATAGGTTTCCCCACCCCGGGAATCACGTGCCCCAGCCCGCACGTGATCGTCGTCGCCAGCCATTCTAATGCGACGTCCGCTAAACCCAACATATTACGAAATAAGTGTAACTGCACCATTATTAATGCTTTGAAAACAGTTTGTATCATGTAGCCATGGCTTACCGTCCAGTTGCCAGCCGGCGATGAAACTGCATTTACAATGTCAACCGCTAAATATCTCGGAATCATGTTTCAAACTAAGATAAGCTTGGCCAACCACATTAGGCGAGCAGTTGACGAAGCTGAAATAATGCTAGAAAGACTGAACATTAGGGTATAATAGAAATGATAAAGTGAAAAGGAGGGAGGTACCGAAAACACGCCGCAACGTGCTTGTTAGAGCTTTATAATAACTCGGCGGAAATAGAATTTAACATCACGATTCAAAAATAACGCCGAGACGCCTGTGCTTATCCGCTGACTGCCTCATTTTTTTTTTTAGCCTCAACAGCTGAACAAGACTGAATTAGTTGCGGTTAAATGTATTTTAATAGAATCCTAAAAACTATAATTCCCGTACTGGAAACTTCATTTCGTCGACTATGACGTCCTTCCACTTTTTCAAATTTGAATTATTGGAAACATATGTTGTAATTAGTAACATTTCAGCGCGGCAATTCCACAATTTTTTCAATTAAACCATTATCGTATAATAATGTAAAAGCTTCGACAAATTGTACAGTATTCCGCCAGATCAAATTTTGATCCTTCTTGCCATCTAAAATCGTCTAATATAGCATCCACATGTGCCCCTGGCCAAAATGAGTGACTTAGTAATGCTTTGCGACTGTTATATCCTAAAACTATCATGAAATGAGGAATCATCGGCTTCACTAGTAATAATTGAATTTGGCAAGCTTCTCGTGCCTTCATAGTCCATCAACCAATAGCCACCTATATAATTTCGTGTATTTACGTTACAAGTTGTTTCATTTTTACTCCAATATATTATACGTCTTTTTCTCAACGGGAATTTCTGCGAATTTTTGACATTTGATACCCACAAAGAAAAAAAATAATTCTAATGACACGTGAAATGAAATACTAATTACTCTTGAAATCGATAACTTTTTTACTTTCAACACTTGCCGAAACTGACATTCCGAAGCTGACCAACAATACTGCACCTCACTGAATACAATAGGCTAAAACAAATATTAATTTATGTTAATTAATCCAATAGGATTTGGTTTGACTCTGGTACAAACCAAAACATGAAATAGGCAATAAACTTTACAAAAGCATTACAAGATTAACATAATATAAACAAAAGTTAACTCAACTATACCTACCTCAAAAATAAAATAAATGAACAGGCTAGGTCAGTAACCTACACAATGGTATACACTTTTACTTTAAAACACACTCTTTAAAACACTAAAATATTATTCACTTTTTTGGTATTTTCCACTTTTCTTGCACTTTCGACAATTTTCTTCAAACATGATATATCAACTACACATACAATCATCTACAACTTTTATTTAAAAAATTTCTCTTGAAAAATTCATTGAAGGGCTCTTTTGTGAGAACGTTGAGGTTAGGATTTCCTCTATGGTGCTTTTTCAGTTTACTATACAATTCTATCATGTAAATAATATTAATTAGAATGAAATGTGTTGTTGAAATTCTGAGTTTTCATAAAAATCCGATGACCACAAGTGCGTTTTTACTGAAGAAAATTAGTAAACCGTAAGTGCGCTTTTACTGAACATTTTATTTCGTTTTCTACAAACGCCAAGGAATTTCATCAAACTTGCAAGACAAACTAAAAAAATGGTCAATTAGGTACAAGTCTGAAAACTCGAGTAAGAGAAAGTTGTGTGCGTGTTTCACACCAGACTTGTTTTTTTCTTTTGTAGGGGAAATTCACATATATCTACACAAATGCAATCTGCAATAATAAACATGTTAAGAATTCACTTACCGACTCTGCTCTACCTGGACTGGAAGTTCCGAAGAAGGATATTAATAGTGGCCATATAAAAGTTAAATTAAATAATTATAATTCCAATTATTAAATTCATAACAGTATCATGCAAGATATCATTGTTGTCATAAATTATATAAAACCTTATTTACGCATTTGGCGATTTTATTAAGGAAACTATTAGGAATAGAAAAGTAAATTCTTAAATGTCTAAGAATTTTCCAGAGTGAAGATTTTTACTAAACATAATATCACAAGGAATTAGTAATACATCACATTTTCACTACTATCAAATATTCAATCTCTAACAAGCATTAAGAAGACATAGAATTTATGTAGCAAACATTCATGCGACATGACATAAGTTGAATGAATTATAATTATTTTGAATTTATTTAAACCGAGTTCATTTCATTCTAAGATTTTTATACCAATACTATTATGGAGAATCCAGAGACAACATAAACATGGACCACTATAATTCCCCAGCCTACCTTTAATGCTGTAGGTTGGAATATGTAACAATCTCTTGCAGTTACATATCCTTTGATGTCCTTGCTTCTTTCACTTCATTACACTGGACACAAGACACAGTTTGAAATATTATAATCACAAAATTTTAGAACGCATTACTATTCTGCGCGAAATTTGGAATATCCGTGGACTAACTTTTTTTAACGCACTAGTTAGAATAATCATTTATTTTGATAATAAGCAATACAAAGCACTCCCGTTAGCAACCGCTGTCGCACTACCTGTAAAAATGTATAATCATAATCAATTAATAGTGTAATTCGGCTAAAATTTAATAACCATCATTGCAGAAGTTTCCGCCTAAGAAGAATAATAATTTTGAATAAAGGAATGAGGATTTACCATGTGCCAAAATATGGTATGATACAATAACATAACTCCGGTTTTACTGCAATTATTATAGTTCTAGTGGGCAATTTCTATTTTCTTTTACTCCTAGTAAGTGGAAGTATTGCGATTGTGTAAATTGCGTTTTTACCACAAATACATTTACAAACATGCACTCTAATCCAAAATGACCTGCTTTTATAGGTTTTCAAATTTCTACCAAAACAGATTGTATGTACCATGTGGCTACTTGGCTTACCTTCTAGTAGCGAGTCGTCCAAGAATCTATATTTTCAAAGCCAGCCGCCAAATATCTTGGGATGACGTTTCAAACTACCATCAGCTTCGCCGAATATATTAGACGAGCAGCTGACGAGATTGAATTGATGCTAGAAACCAACATGCTAGAAACACTGAATATTTAAGTATAATAAAGTGAAAAGGCAGGTGGTAGCGGCAACACAGACGCAAAGTTTAGAGCTTAATAACACATCGACGAAAATAGAATTTTACATCAAAATCCAAAAATATCGTCGAGATGCCTGTGATTCTTCTCTGGATGCCTAATATTTGTTTAGCCTGAGTAAGTAAACAAGCGTGAAGTAATTGTGGCTTCGTGTATTTTAATGAATTTCTACTGTAGAATTACATCCTAAACATAGAATATAGTATCAAATTGATTACCATAACTAGTAATTCAGTAGCATGCGCTCTAATCCGGAAAGACATGCGTTTATAGGTTTCCCCACCCCGGGAATCACGTGCCCAGCCCGCACGTGATCGTCGTCGCCAGCCATTCTAATGCGACGTCCGTTAAACCCAACATATTACGAAATAAGTGTAACTGCACCATCATTAATGCTTTGAAAACAGTTTGTATCATGTAGCCATGGCTTACCGTCCAGTTGCCAGCCGGCGATGAAACTGCATTTACAATGTCAACCGCTAAATATCTAGGAATCATGTTTCAAACTAAGATAAGCTTGGCCAACCACATTAGGCGAGCAGCTGACGAAGCTGAAATAATGCTAGAAAGACTGAACATTGGGGTGTAATAGAAATGATAAAGTGAAAAGGAGGGAGGTACCGAAAACACGCCGCAACGTGCTTGTTAGAGCTTTATAATAACTCGGCGGAAATAGAATTTAACATCAAGTTTCAAAAATAACGCCGAGACGCCTGTGTTTATCCGCTGACTGCCTCATTTTTTTTTTTAGCCTCAACAGCTGAACAAGACTGAATTAGTTGCGGTTATGTGTATTTTAATAGAATCCTAAAAACTATAATTCCCGTACTGGAAACTTCATTTCGTCGACTATGACGTCCTTCCACTTCTTCAAATTTGAATTATTGGAAACATATGTTGTCATTAGTTACATTTCAGCGCGGCAATTCCACAATTTTTTCAATTAAACCATTATCGTATAAAAATGTAAAAGCTTCGAAAAATTGTACAGTATTCCGCCAGATCAACTTTTGATCCTTCTTGCCATCTAAAATCGTCTAATATAGCATCCACATGTGCCCCTGGCCAAAATGAGTGACTTAGTAATGCTTTGCGACTGTTATATTAACGGTCCTAAAACTATCATGAAATGAGGAATCATCGGCTTCACTAGTAATAATTGAATTTGGCAAGCTTCTCGTGTCTTCATTGTCCATCAAGCAACAGCCACCTATATAATTTGGTGTATTTACGTCACAAGTTCTTTCATCTTTACTCGAATATATTATACGTCTTTTTCTCAACGGGAGTTTCTGCGAATTTTTGACATTTGATACCCACAAAGAAAAAAATAATTCTAATGACCGTGAAATGAAATACTAATTACTCTTGAAATCGATAACTTTTTTATTTTCAACACTTGCCGAAACTGACATTCCGAAGCTGACCAACAATACTGCACCTCACTTAATACAATAGGCTAAAACAAATATTAATTTATGTTAATTAAATCCAATAGAGAAACTCTGGTACAAACCAAAACATGAAATAGGCAATAAGTTGACAAAAGCATTACAAGATTATCATAATATAAACAAAAGTGAATTCAACTATACCTACCTCAAAAATAAAATAAATGAACAGGCTAGGTCAGTAACCTACACAATGGTATACACTTTTACTTTAAAACACACTCTTTAAAACACTAAAATATTATTCACTTTTTTGGTATTTTCCACTTTTCTTGCACTTTCGACAATTTTCTTCAAACATGATATATCAACTACACATACAATCATCTACAACTTTTATTTAAAAAATTTCTCTTGAAAAATTCATTGAAGGGCTCTTTTGTGAGAACGTTGAGGTTAGGATTTCCTCTAAGGTGCTTTTTCAGTTTACTATACAATTCTATCATGTAAATAATATTAATTAGAATGAAATGTGTTGTTGAAATTCTGAGTTTTCATAAAAATCCAATGACCACAAGTGCGTTTTTACTGAATAAAATTAGTAAACCGTAAGTGCGCTTTTACTGAACATTTTATTTCGTTTTCTACAAACGCCAAGGAATTTCATCAAACTTGCAAGACAAACTAAAAAAATGGTCAATTAGGTACAAGTCTGAAAACTCGAGTAAGAGAAAGTTGTGTGCGTGTTTCACACCAGACTTGTTTTTTTCTTTTGTAGGGGAAATTCACGTATATCTACACAAATGCAATCTGCAATAATAAACATGTTAAGAATTCACTTACCGACTCTGCTCTACCTGGACTGGAAGTTCCGAAGAAGGATATTAATAGTGGCCAATCAAATGTTTAATTAAATAATTATAATTGCAATTATTAAATTCATAACATTATCATGCAAGATATCATTGTTGTCATAAATTATATAAAACCTTATTTACGCATTTGGCGATTTTATTAAGGAAACTATTTGGAATAGAAAAGTAAATTCTTAAAAGTCTAAGAATTTTCCAGAGTGAAGATTTTTACTAAACATAATATCACAAGGAATTAGTAATACATCACATTTTCACTACTATCAAATATTCAACCTCTAACAAGCACTAAGAAGACATAGAATTTATGTAGCAAACATTCATGCGACATGACATAAGTTGAATGAATTATAATTATTTTGAATTTATTTAAACCGAGTTCATTTGATTCTAAGATTTTTATACCAATACTATTACGGAGAATCCAGAGACAACATAAACATGGACCACTATACTTCCCCAGCCTACCTTTAATGCTGTAGGTTGGAATATGTAACAATCTCTTGCAGTTACATATCCTTTGATGTCCTTGCTTCTTTCACTTCATTACACTGGACACAAGACACAATTTGAAATATTATAATCACAGAATTTTAGAACGCATTACTATTATGCGCGAAATTTGGAATATCCGTGGACTAACTTTTTTTTTAACGCACTAGTTAAAATAATCATTTATTTTGATAATAAACAACAATACAAAGCTCTCCCGTTAGCAACCGCTGTCGCACTACCTGTAAAAATGTATAATCATAATCAATTAATAGTGTAATTCGGGTACAATTTAATAACCTCTGAGTCCAAAAAAGTGGTTTTTAGCAAATGGTCTCTGTGTTTGGTGTGTGTTTGTATAAGAACAGCATAGTTCAAAAACGAAAAACCGTCGAAAGTTGAAACTTGTATTCTGTTTAGTTATCATAATGGGATTCGACAGTGGGTCATCTGTCAAAATTCCTCAACCGGAAGTACCACTTTAGTAGTTGGCTTTTTTATGTTTTGCGATTTTTTCAAAAACGGCTCCAACGATTTTCTTCAAACTTTGTATATCATCTACACGTACAAAGAGGTACAACTTTTATTTTGAATATTTCATTAAGGGAAAATTCATTAAGGGCACTTCTGGGGGGGGGGTAGGTTTTCGTCTAAAGTGCTATTTCTGTTTATTAGACAACTCTGCCATTTAAATAATGTTAATTAGAATTGAATATGTTGTTGAAATTCCGAGTTTGAAAAAAAATCGGATAACGGAAGTGCGTTTACATTACCACTTTACTTAATGATTTTTTTTCACTTTTTCGCGATTTTCTCAAAAATGGCTCCGACGTTTTCTTGAAATTGTTAATATAAAGTAAACATGCAAGGATCTCATTTATGCAAAACTTTTCTCTCGGATAATTCATTTAAGGGCACTTTTAGGGTAGTGGTGGGGTTACAGCTTCCTCTAAAGTGCTATCATAGTTGATTATAGAATTCTATCATCCAAACAAAATTAATTAGAAATAAATAGATTGCCAATATTCCGAGTTTCAAGGAAATTAGTAAACCGGAAGTGCGCTTTAACTGAACAGTTTTGTCTGTTTTCGATGAATTTCGTTAAATTTGGTACACAAACTATAAAATTTGTCAATTATAATTTTGAGAACTGGAGTAAGACAAAGTTGTGTGAGTGTTTCACACCAGATTTTTTTCGTTTTAAGGCGCATCAACATCTATGGTCATTGGCGCCTGGTCCAGTGCACTGTCGGCCTTCGGACAGTGTTTCTTCGTTACAGACAACACCATTACCGGACAGAGATCCGAAGAGACTCCTAGGAAGAGAAAATCAAAAGGCAGTACGGCTGGATTCGAATCCGGGTCCTTCGCGTGGGAATCCACTCAGCTAATCCAATTCCTATCCAATTTACTATAAATTATTATTTGTTCATTTTTTGCCTGAACTTTAAATAAATACAAAAAAAAAAAAAAAGTTTCCATATTTCCTGATTCACGTCTTCCAACAATTCTAGTTCAAGAGATTTTTAAATTTTTTCAAAAGTGTAATTTTACCCATCTGGAGGATATCAAAATATTTAGCCTGGGAGACTGTTGACCCAATAATAGATAAAATGAGAGATGAATTAAAAAATAATAATTTACTGATTAATTTATGAAGAAATTTAGTGAGGATCGGTCAAGAAAAAAGCATTCAATTATGCCGAGCTTTCGTCAGAGTTTCCTGTCTTTAATATATAAACAATCGTGAAGATGTGGGAAAAAGGATTTAGAACATACACAATTTTTTCAAACAAAACAATCTTTTCTTTTTTATGTTTCTGCGATTTAACAAATGTGTATGTCCTAAATTATTTTTTCCACATCTTCACGATTGTTTATATATTAAAGTCCTGGTAAATACAGGAAACTCTGTCGAAACGTCGGCATAATGAATTTTTTTTTTATCTTGACCGATCCTCACCAAATTTCTTCATAATATAATTCATCAACGGTAAACAAATTCTTTTATATTACTGATTAATATTCTTCAAAATTCTTCATTTTACAGTTGGTATAAAAATGATCCTTAAATATCTTGAAATGAATAACTTAATCATGAAACCAGAGTCTCAAAACTTGAATTTTAGTGGTAGAAAAAACGGGTCCCGTTTCATTTGTTTCCTTGTTATAAAGAAAGAGAAGATGGAGCAGGTCTTATCACTTCAAGGCTATATATCAGTGATACTAACTTGGAGAATTCAGCATATATGGATCAATGACTTTTTGGACACTGAATATCTAAAACAGAGGTTCTGTAAACAATTAAAAATTATTGTGTACAGATTTTAAAATATAGATTTATCGATTTTTTTTTTTTTATATTGTCGCAATTTAATTTTTAATAGAGAATTACATTTTTATGTTTACAGTTATTTTTTTTTCATTTACTTTATTGCTGTTTTACTTTATGCTGCATTTTATATTAATACATTTATGTACACAATAAGAAAGGAATTTTTTAATGTTAAAGGATAAACTGGGCTATTGGACAAAAGTCCAAGCCTTTAAGTTTATTCAGATGATTGAAATGTCAGTTTCTTATTATAATTTTTTTAAATAAAAGTTGAATTTTTCTAATATTTAGGAGCCCACTTATCACTGAATAGTTACATCAACAGCAAATAACGGAACGTATAGGAGCAGCAAACAGGATTTTTAACGACGTTACACAGTATTCTTGTGAGTCCTGAAGATTGATTAGAAAAAATCTGATCCAGGGATTTTTGGTATGGTGCCCAAACTGGAGAACAGTATTCCAGGATCAGTCTAACAAGGGATCTATAAAGTGAGAGGACTGACTAAGGATTATGAAAATCAGTTGATGAACGGAGGATGAAACCAAGTTGATTAGGAGGCCAAAGATATAATACTATTAATGTGTATGTTAAACTGGAGGTTGGACTGGAAAAACTGCTCAGATCAGGGACAGATGAAAATTTTTCCAAAATAATGATAACATATAACATGATAACTAGTGATAAAAGGAGTTTTGGATCTTGTAAAAGTAACGAATAAACATTTGGTTTTTCTTAAACATTAAGCAGTAGACCATGTGTAATATGTAGTGATTTTCTTGAAGAATAATCGAATCTGAATTTGATTCAATGCATTTAAATAACTTGAGGTCACCGGCATACAGAAGGAAAGAGATATCCGGGAAAGTTTTGTTAATATCGTTTATTACAATATGAAAACGACTGGTCCAAGGTAGGAACCCTGAGGAACTCCGGAGGGTGCAGATAGGGATGAAGAAGCACATGTAGGGAGTTTCACAGTACAGACTCTATCCAAAAGATATCAAGTTGTAAATGTTGTTCAATACTTTTGCATACCAACATGCTGGAATTCAAGAATTTTGGCAAGAGTGGTATTTCCTTTCATAAATCCATCCATGCTGCTGGGGAATAATTATAATATGAATTTGAGCAGAAATAAACTCAGTGACTAAATTCTCAAATAGTTTAGGCATCACAGATAGAATAGATACAGGTCGGTAGTTTGACACTTCAGACTTACTTACACTTTTATGAATAGGTACAACAAAACATGATTTCCAAACTTGTGGGAATACACCACTTGAAAGGGAAAGATTAAATAGGTCAGTAAGAGGAAGATATGTGTTAGGTTCAGTTCATAGAAGGAGGAATCCCATCACGGCCAGAGCTCTTGTTAATGAGAATACTATTTAACTTATCAAGTTCAGGACTAACTTGAAAACAAACTATATTAATGGGATTAAAATAACATTCTGAATCCGGTACAAAAGAATGTAACTCTTATTATTATAAAAAAAAAAAAAAAAATGAGATTTGAAAAATTCTGCTATAATTGCACAATCATTGGAGGTTTCATCTTTGTAGGACATCTAGCTAGGTGAACCAGGAGACTCTTTCAGACTATTGGTATAGCTCCAGATTACTTCAACATCATTAGTTAAATTAATATAACATTCTGAACAAATGCTTTATAGCAATTCACAGCATTTTACACTTAGATCTCAAAAGCGAGAAAGCATTTTAATCAGCATGTAAGCTGGCTTATTTGTAGTGAATATGACCAACTTTTATCTCAGTGATAAGACTTGAGCTCGTTTGTAAACCAACGATATTTACCTTTTTTGAATCATCTGACTGGAACATTGCACCATACAGCAAGCACTTCATAAAACTTCAGCACAGTTGTGTTCATATCGGAATAAGTTAAGAAGGACCAAAAAAAGTGTTAGCAAATAATGCACTCATTGCACCATATTCCCAGTCACTGATATCATACTGCAAGCAATGGCAATCGACAGAATTGTTAGTAATTAGTTCAAATGAAATCAGTATAGATGGATGGTGAACATCCGCAGACACTAAGAAATCATGACACTTTTCTATATTAGAAACAGGTTAAATTAGTATGTACAAGATCTAAAATTCTGTCATTACAATTTAAAACATTCTTTATTTGTGCCCTAGCAGAAGCAGAGGGCACACATCCCTGAGACACTTCAGTCAAATTAGGCAAATTATAATCATCAACAAAACAAAGCTAGGCATTTTTAATGTTAAGAACAAACAATTCAATATCTTCACTGTGAGCAGCATAGATATCATATGGAGAATTGAATGAAAACTTTACCAATTATTAACTTGCGGTTATGTAAATGCACCAGAACAAACACTTGTTCAAAATTATTATTCTTGCATGATAACGGCTGGGAAGAATCTTGGAGTAATACTAGCAATGAGAACATCGAGATCTTTGAGATGTAATTGAAGATCAATCCATACGAAAGACATGGTAATTGTAAAGACCAAGTTCGTTATCTGTAATATGCCAGGGCTTCACTTAAAACAGATGAAATAAATAAAGGCATGATGAATTGGTAATATTCTTACCAAATAAAGACTTTATCCTAATGAATAAATAATTTACAAGTATTAGTGTTTGAAATGTCAATAGTTCCAGCTAAATTAAATTTTGTAAGTAACTTACTACTAGAAGTTACAGGATATGGTCAATTAATGAGGATTTATTAATGAGTGACCCAATTTTTCTTTTTTTTTTCAAATTGCAGTTATTTTTTTTAAAACATTTACAATTTGCAGTATTAACTAAGAAAGATAGTTTTAAATATGTTCATTATATTTATGATAGATAGACATAATTTCTGTTTACAAATGTCAGATAATTAAAGAAAACAGACAAATAAAGCCTCCAATCCTCCAATAGTAATCGGCTTTTTTTAAATTAAGTTATATCCAAAACCTATAGTAGTGGGGAGAATAATTTCTCACAGTTACTGTACAAGTGTTGGTGTTACATTATATTGAACAAGTGTTTTTTTAACGATTCCTTTTTGTCAATAAGTTAAATTCGAAATTCATAAATATATAATAAATTATGTGAAACTTAAACGGTGATCAAAGTGAATAATAATTGTATGTTAGGTTGTTGTTAATAAAACAAGCAAAATATTGGCAGGGCCAAACCCAACCAACGCTTGTTTTAAATAGTGATCATTCTTTTATCTGACAAAATCAACAGCGATGAAGAAAAATGTTAAGGATTACACACTATTTTTATTAATTTAACAAAGAAATCATCGTAATTTTTAACTAATACTTTCTACCTTGATTTCTTGCAACTTCAAGGTTAGATTTCAGAATTTCCTGCATGTCTGAAGAATTGGTACCATTCACAACCAACAAATTTCCCATTTTAATACAGCGAAAGTATTCAGTGTTTTTGTTTTAATACCTGAAATTAGAAAAGCAAAAAAAATTATGCATTCAGAAGTTTCCAGAATCAACTAAAGGAAGTTTGCTTGACAACAGATACGGCTATTAATTGCATTTTTTATATTGTAATCCATTTTTCTAAGTAAATATTGTGAATGTTTTGGTGTTTGAAAAACAAAAAAATTTAAAAAATTACATTGTGAAATAAGGGATTCCAGAAATTATGTTTTTTAGAGCTAGTTCATGATTTTTGCATGTATTTAAGTTCATATAAATTACATGTGAAGTGATTCTACAAAAAAAAAATAAATAAATAAATAAAAGGGAAGTGAAGTTTCCTGTAGTGTTTGATGAAATAACAAGGACATCACAAAAACTGAATTATTTGGAAGAAACCATCCGATCTTTGTACAGATTGCAGGTATGTGATTTTTTAATTAATTTTCAGTCATCAATTCTTCAATAATTTCTTATTAGTAAAACATGTGCATAGAAAAATACTTCACAAATTATGACTCCATATTTACTATTTTGTAAACAGGGCCGGGCAAACATACACCAGGGCTCGGGTGCAAAAATATTTTCGGGGATTCCCTTTAAAAAAAAGTGTATATAAAAAAAACAAAATTACTTTGTACTTATTAATTTGGCTGTGATTTAAGTTTACATTAAGACTAAATTAAAAAAAAATAAAATACAGAAATCATCTAACATTTCTATTAAAATTTCCTCAGCGCATTATGACATAAGTTTAACTCCGGGAAATTAATACTCACATAATCAAATAAACTAAGGAAAATGAAAATTGAATTAAAAAAAATAAAAAATGCATTTACAAACATTATTTTAAATATCATTGCTCATTGAGAGAAACAATAAACAAACTGTAATTAGAAAAATTAACTTCATATTAAAAATTCTTTGTGTTTGTTAGACTGCCCCTTTCAGTCTGTACAGTTTCCACAGCCCATTATTCAATAATTTCTTGAAAGCCTATGACTTCAGCTTAACTACGTATTGTTTTACCAGCAGTAAAAATACTATCTAAAAAATTTTAATCTATGCAAAAGTTTTCCAACTGGAAGTTAGATTTAACAAATAATGTACCAAGTACCAGTAGCAAACAACATTAATGGAATAAATTAGAAAAATTTGAATAATCAGAACAACACACAGTGAACTGTAGACATTCAACGCGAAAATACACAACATAAGAACTTTTTCTACCAATCTATCAATGTTCATTTGTCAAAAAAGGAGCCGCCTTCCTTTTGTGTACTGGGCATATCAAGGAAACATTTTTATTTTTTTGTAACATCAAGTAATTTGAAATTTCATTCGTTTTTCTTCACAGAGAAAACGGATTCCTTTTTATTTTTTTTTTTTGTTTATGAAAAAAATGTCAATACATTTTTTCCATTGAATGATTCTCATTTAAGATATATGATACTTTATTTCAAGGAACTTACCTTACAATTTTAATATTTTCATTTCGTAGCTTTTATTTACCATTTTATAATCTAATATTATGTTTTATGTTTATGTATACAATTGAATATATCATCTTATTAATTATTCTCAGTTTTCAATCACTTACTGAATTCCACGATGTATATTTATTTCCAAATTTGTTAAAAACTTTTTTATATTATTTTGTAATTGTTTACGCTTATCGTTTATAAGTGTGTCTGCTTTTCTGGGGCCCCCTAGGACTCGGACCCCTGACAGGCCCTGACTATAATGATATTAAATCTTCATCATATCTCAAATTCAATTATAGATCGACCATCGATTAATTTAAAATCAATTTTAAAATTATTTTGTTTGCAATAAAAATATAGTAGAAATAATACCTACTTTTTAATCCGTTATATATAATGTTATGGAAACATAAGAAAGTAGCTATTCTAAAGATGCTTGTCATAATCACGCCATATTGGATTAGTAGATTTCAGTTGACGTAATTATTCGTTTAATTTTCTTTGAAATCAGCTTTTGAAATTTTAAAAAAAAATCTTATAAATCCATGTTTTATTTTATTATAGTAGATTAAAATACTATTTTTCTGACGGAATTACTGTTAAATAGTAAATTTCTACTGAATTCCTTTTTTACATGAAGAATCAAAAATCCATTTGACCTAATTTATTTTATTTAGTTAAATCAACCGATAAAAATTAATAATTTTTAATACTAACTGTTTACTTAATAATTTTTGAAATGAATTATCATAAATAACTAGTAATTTACCCAAAGGATGATGTTGATATTACTTACTATAATATTAGTAGTGTTCATTAGAGCAGATCCAACGAAGGAAAGAGTGAGGGACGTGGCAGGACGTTCCCCCAATGAGTCTATAATCCAGAATACTTCCGTGCTACTCTATAGTATTGATATAATTTTGGAATAAATGCATAAAATGCATATTTTAATATATCTTTTTCTATTTTAAATTACTCCGTAATTAAATTAGTAATTCAATACATTTTGTATTTGAAATTGTCACAAATCAGAGTTATTATAATATTTAAAAAAAGTTCACTGAAATAATATAAAATTATTTTAGTAATTAAATTTATTAATCTTTTTTTTAAATTCATTTTAATGTAAATTAGAATTTGATTAGAAAAATAAAATTTTGGGATTTTATTTAATTAATATATAATTTTTTCCCAAATTCTGAACCATTTTAAAGACACCATCTTTTTTTTAGATTCTCCAATTAAGATATTTTTTTTTTAATAATTTAATTTCCTGGAAAATAGATCTTAGTAATTGTATGAAAAATATTGTTTAATTGTTATAAAATTATTTAAAAAAAAATAGATTTTCGAAATAAAATATGATAAACGCATTAAAATCCTGGACTGTGTGATACTGGACCATTGAGATGAGAATTTTTTTTAATTAAACAATATTGTACGGTATAAGTTGATTTTTGTACATAACCATTAACATGTATTTTTATATGCCCCCAAATTTTTAGCATTTCTCTGAAGTCTATTAGGAGCAGTTTTTAGTTTATTTTTGCCTTGTTGATCATTTTTGTTTTTGTGAACGAAATCTTATTACTGAAAAAATTGAAGTGACTAATTGATTGTTAATAGAAGATGAAAGAAAGTGCTACAAGTGTTTTATCAGTAATCTTCATTTACGTTGTCTTCGCTTTCTTAAATCTGTTAGTATTTTTTCTCTTTCAAATGCATGTTATCAAGAGAATCTATTTTTCTGTTTTATTAGAAACTAGTTTAGTCATCAATCATCAGAGTCTTCTCCATTTCATCACAAGAGAATTTTTAACAAGAAATTTACCTTTGTATCTTGCAATTTATTGTCTCTGGCATCTTTACGCATATATTAAGTTATCACGCTTTTTTTTTTAATTATTATTATTATTATTATTATTATTATTATTATTATTGCAGCCTTGTGTATGGTTTGAAAATAAAACAGTTTCCACACCCACTCAATTCATATCTTGGAGAAGTGAACGGGCTAGTAGTTCTCTTGAGTTTTATTCAGGTAACAAAAAGTCCAGTTTTGAAGTGTGTGAGATGGCAGGTGCTGAATTAGATGTGGGAAGGATGTCGAAGGGAGAATTGTTGACGTCAGTTCTCCCTTCGATGAATTTGCTACCACCATGACGGCTCCAGGCGGGCTCTCGCCCAGACCGCATCGCTGCGATCTTCTTTCTTGTCAAGACTTAGTAGTAGTATGAAATAAGCTATATAATTAACAACATTATAGTTTAAAAAACTACAAAATTAATTTACACATAGCCTGTTAAAACATATTTGTCACCCATAGTATAGGCACGGCTCTGCAGCGTCATCCATTTTTCAGGGCTACTTGTTTTTAGTAACAAAATTCTTGATTCTTGAGTCATCTCACTTGCCAATAAACTGGATTTTCAAGAGATTAAGGAAGATAATTCTAGACTGAAGGAAGACAGTCAGAAATTGCATGCTGAAATTGATTCTCTTAAAGGGTGATGCTTCTTGAAGAATTAGATTTTAAAACTTGGCTTTAAAATTAGTTGCAAACTAATTTTTAGGGGCTTGAAATATAAGCTATGATAAGCCCTTTTAGTGAATATCACCTTTAAGGAAGTTTGTCTTTCCACTGGGCCCCACAGACCGCTCTAATAAACCTCTTCTAGTCACTTTTCATCATTATCAAGACAAGTTGGAAATTTTAAAAAAGCTCCTACAATACTGAAAATTTACGAATTTTTGTTATACCAAGACTTTCCTGATAGAGCAAAAAGGGAATCAAGCTTCTGTTATTTAGTATTAATGCGTTTAAATGGTGCTTTTAAGGTTTCAGTTTTTCAGACATCCTCAGTTTCCAGAATCACCAACTCTGTTGGTGTTTGTCAGGAGC
Source organism: Triatoma infestans (assembly GCA_011037195.1). Lineage (NCBI taxonomy): Eukaryota > Metazoa > Arthropoda > Insecta > Hemiptera > Reduviidae > Triatoma > Triatoma infestans. Next base: position 25,693 of record JAAEAF010004912.1, read on the forward strand.
TTGAGATGTGGTGAAGAAGATGTTATAAATAAATTTTACCAATTGGTGGGATAGACATGTCTGAGTTTATAAGCAGATTATCTTCCTACTCTCTCCCGAAAGATTTCTTTTCAAGCGCTGGTAACTGTTTCAATCTCATCTGTCATCCAGAAGTCATTGTCATCTTGAGGAATCATGTCTGCCGTCGGTTTGTTCAGTCATCTAATTTGAGTTTGTCTTTTTCGTTTTCAGTAATTTGTTCCAATGTTAATGGATTAAAATCCTAAATAAATGCAGTTTTATTTCTGCGTTAAAAAAAAAAAAAAATTAAGTTTTTGTTTCATATTGGAAACTTTCATTACAGAGAATGATTATAATTTTTGTAATAATTATTTTGCTGAATTTTATACTATGTCGAGTTGCTGTAGTAAAATCGTATAAATTTGGCCGAGCCAAAGGCGGGCGGCTACTCTTTTTAGTCAGTAATATTACTCCATCAGTTTCAAAAAAATGCAAAAAAATAGACTTTTTTCAAATTGCTCTCTTGCACCAACCCGAAATGGCATTTGATTCTTTTATAGAAGCGCATTTCGGATGGCCTTTTTTTAAAAGAGAAGTTGGCAAGTTTCAATTCTCCTGGCGGCCTTTCATCTAAAGCATTGTCCTACATCTTCTTTCCCATAGTATGGAGATAGCAGCTAAAAGGGTTAAACCGTTCGCCGGAGATCGATATTACAACAAAAAATAAACGAAGTAGGAAAATATATTATAAAAATACAACATAAAAGAAAGAATAATGTAAATAAAAGAAAATCACGATGTTTAGTGAGTAAATTTATTGAATTGAAAATTAAACCTGTTAACTAAGTATTTTCTGTAGTACCAGGCACATCTAACAAAATGTATGAAATTAAAATAATCATTTCTGTTTAGCATGACCAAAGGAAGGGTTTTGGAAGAAAAGGATAACCAAAAAGTAAAATCAGATAATGGTGTACATACGAGAAAAACAGTCGTATACAGCCAGAAAAAAAAAGAAGTAAAAGTTCACTAACAATACAAGTACAAAGGCTTCGTAGACAAATATGGGAGCTTTATTATTGTTAAAAGAAAGATGCTTTCCTTCTTATTCAAATTTACATTCCGGCAATATCATCATACAAACTGGAGTCGCTAGGTAACCAACTTATATTATATTCTTTTCTTCTTATAGTTATATTCTTAGAGTTCTTTTTAGAGTACTCTTCTTCTTAGAGTTATATTTCTTTACTTTTAGGTTTTTTTTTCTGGGCTAATTAATTATTTCCATTTTGTATCTGATAAAGTGTTTAATATAACACTAATGTACAGTAACTTTTACATTGAATTGCACTTATAAGATGCATTACTTTCGCATAATTATCTGCCACGGCGTAAATTAAAACCAAAAATATTTTCTGTAGGAAATCTGTTTAGAAAATTTTTCAACAAAAATTATAATATAAGTAAATAATGAAGAAGTTTCCATCAAATTTACCATATCATAGGAACATTTTTGGAAAATTTGAATTTGTCATTTTATTCATTAACATTAGGTTAACCTAATAACATTTATATCCAATTTTCACAATGAATAGAGCCGAGCTCTCATCTCACAAGAAAATCTTTCCAAAATTGAAAACTGATCAGTTCTCAAATTGGAAGGAAGCTTAGAAGTTTGAGTTATCAAGAAAAGAGTTTTACAAAAAAGACAATATATTTCAAGTCTCTGAAACAGTTGAAAATGATAAAGGAATATGTGTAGTTAATTTTGTTGTAAATAGGGTATAGTATCATCAAAATTTTTTGTCACACAAATCATGGAAAAGTAAGTCTTTAAATGAAAATTTTAAAACTGGTGCAATCTTTAAAGGTTGTTAAGAAAACTTCAAGACAGGAAAGATTAATCACGAGGTATAAATTGGGAAATCCTTTGTTGCACCCTCATTTAAAAAAATATATATATCTTCCAATCATATTTGAAAATCCCATCTTATTTTTAACCATTTTTTTTTCCAGAGAAGTTTATGAATTCCAATGTTTTTTAAATCAAATTCTATTATTCTTTGTTTGTATAACAAATCTTAAATAACTATTTGTTATTCACTGTTTTTCTTTTTTATGTTGTAATTACAGACTGAGTGGTTTAGAAAATATTTGGTTTCACATCACGAATTTATTCAGTTATATCAAAAGGTTTTCGGTTAAATCCATCAGTTATTGACTTTATATTGCTTGGTTAGTAAATCTTCATATTATTATCCATATTTTTACCCATTATTATTGATCCATATTTTTAAATATATATAAATTTTTTCATGTTATGTTTCATCACTGATTTATTTGTTAATAAGTCATGTATTATTTGAAATGTGCGCTGGTTATGAGTTAACTCAGAACTTTACAGTAACTGCTGCAAATAGACATTTCTAATTATCCATAAGTAATTTATATTTTTATGTTTATAAAGATAATCAAACATCTTAGCATTGTTGCGTATGAAGGACCATATGTTTTCTGCTTTTATTCAAATACATTTTTTGAATAAAAGTTCACTAGCTTTAAATAAAAGTAAAAAAGCAAAATTTACAACACAAATTTTCTGTCTAAGATGTTCATTATAAAATATGTTTTAATAAATCTTTTTGGCCACAAAATAAATACTATGTTCACTGTTTAAACAATATCGTCTTCATTTACAATAGTTATTTCACATTCTTCATCACCGTAATCTTGAGCAGTTTTGAAACATTTTCTGTAAAATTCCATGTTTTGACAGTCAAGCCCATTGATGCCAAGAGTGATTTAACATCATTTGCTTTAGCTTCACTAATGTGGTGAGTTTTTTTTTTCAGATCTCTAAGCAACAGAGATACATTAAGAAAGGTAGTGTTTTTTCTGAACGCCTTGTTGTAAGTAGGGGGTATTGTGTACCCTGGTCTAAAAGCTATTTCATTTGGATGACCTAATTCAAGTACAATTACCTTAGCTTGAGTTATCATGAAATCTTTTGGTGGATATCTTTGAAATCCTAAGGTGGTGATCACCGATTGCCAGTTTTGAACTATTATAGTTCTGCCGACAATATGTAAAGTTCCAACTTAGAAAGGAGGGAGTCATAATCTGTAGGCAATGTTAATGTGTCCTTTGTCCTTATCTTCTTTTCTAACAAACCAAATGCCCTGTCTAACCAAACGCCATTAAAGAGTTTTAATAGTTCATCCAAAGAGCTTGCACTGCTTATTTAAAATATTCTGATGACATTCAATCTAATCCAGGTGCTTTCCCATTTTTTACTTTTTGGATGACAATTTGCAATTCATCTGCTGTAAAGGGGTTATCACCATTTTCAAAGAAACACGTAAGGTTCCGCATACTGTACATCATTGTTCGGCATAAAATGAACATCGCTGTCACCACCAAAAAGATTTGCAAAATATGCCACCCATTCATTAGCTGTAATAGAACCATCCGATTGAGTAGAAGTTCTTTTTCTTAACACTCTTGACTCTATCCCAGAAATCTTCTCATCATTGTTGCACTTCTAGTTCCTACTTTTTATTTTTAAACATTTTATCTTTCATAAATAAATTTGTCTTATGTTCACTTCCAACATGTTATTTCAAAAGCAAAAACTGAATTTCACAAATCTGACACAAATGCAATACTTCCTCTTAGAGCCATAAGAAAAGAAAATCACGTACTCAAAATAATTATATCATTAACAAATTCGTATTTTCGAAATTCAAATTTTCATATTTATGGAATTTGTTGCAAAAATTCGGGCAACTGATGAATTTCTTTGGGGAATGCTGATATTTTAAAACATAAGTGTTCACTGTTGTTATTTATTTGTTCAAAAATCCAAAAGATGGCCGGTTTTAGAAACAATAATGAAAAGTGGATATCTTAGAAATATCCAAACAAAAGTAAGTATGGATATTAGAGGGCTATATTATGGCCAAATCTGAGTTTAGCCAAGATCTGTTCGGTGCAAGAAGTCCTGTTTTGCATTTGGTGCAACTTGAAGGTGTTTTTGCACTTTGAGCTTATGCCAGACGGCAGGCGCCGGCTTTGAGCAATACGTTGAATCTAAATTTTATACTGAACAGCTGGATTGAGTTTATGAAGTCTAAAAAGCAAGGAACCCCTTTTTACTTTCACTTACTTCTAGTGAGAGGAAGTACTGTAATTGTGTCAAATTTTCGATCTCGAGTTTTCACCGAAAATACACTTTTGAGGTCCCCGAATCCAAAAATGTGGTTTTCAGAAAAGGGTCTATGTATATGTGTGTGTGGGTATATATATATATATATGTGAACAGCATAGCTCAAAAACGAAAAATCGTAGAAAGTACAAACTTCATATTCCGCTTAGGTATCACATGTTGTCCGAAAGTAGGTCATCGGTCAAAATTTCTCAACCGGAAGTATCACTGTTACTAGTTGTTTTTTTTTTTTTTTTTTTTTTGCTTTTTTGCAATTTTCTCAAAAATGGCTCCAACGATTTTCTACAAACTTGTTACTTCAACTTCCCATACAAAGATTTACAACTTTTATTTAAAACGTTTCTCTGGGAAAATTCATTTAAGGGCACTTTTGGAGGAAGGAGTGACGTTAGGTTTTCCTGTAAAGTGCTATTTGAGTTTACTGTACAATTCTGTCATATAAATAATATTAATTAAAATTAAATGTGTTATTGAAATTCCGAGTTTAAAAAAAAAATCGGATGACCGAAAGTGCGTTTTTACTGAAATGTATTTTTCAGTTTTCTGATTATTTTCTCTAAAACGCTTCAACGATTTTCTTTAAACTAAGAATGTGAATTACACATATAAAGAGCTACAATTCTTATTTGAAACATTTCTCCTGGTAAAGTCATTTAAGGGGGCTTTACGTTTCCTTCTAAGCCTCATCATAGTTAATTACGGAGCTTCAGGATTGCGAGTTAACAGTTCAACGGAAGCCTTAATGCTTTTATTCGCTGATGACCTGGTATTGCTGAGTCGCTCCTGGTCTTCAGCTCAGAAGAATCTAAAAATTCTATATGAATATTGTTCTAATAATTCTCTACAACTAAATCCGGAAAAATCAAAGATCGTGGCTTTTCACAAATCGGGAAGAATTAAAAAACTAAAGCCTCTATTTTGGGGAAATTTGAAATTAGATTTTGCAAAGGAGTATGTTTATCTAGGTGTGCCATTTGCGGCATCTGGGAAATTTAATCGGGCTTCGGAACACTTTATACGGCGCTCAGTGATTGCAAGTGCTAAGATAAGGGAAATTCTTATTAAAGGGAAAAGTGATTCTTGGGAATCAAAAATGACCTTGTTTGATTCTATGGTTGTGTCCACACTCCTGTATATTTCCGAAGTTTGGAGTTTGAGATACTTTGAACCCTTGGAAGTAGTCCAGACTAAATTTTTAAAAAGTTTATTCTTATGGCCGAAATTTACCCCTAATTATATAGTACGGCTCGAGTCCGGTAGAAATCCTTTATCCGTCCAAATCTTCGGTAGGGTAATAAATTTTTGGATCAAATTGCTTCGACTCCCACTTGAAAGTCTCCCAGGACAATGTTTTGTAAGATTGTGCCAATCCTGATTATAATTGGGTATCACAGGTCAGAAATATAGCCATTGAACTAGGGGACCCCCTGACGATGAATTCTTTGAATGCTAATTTTGTTGCAGAGAATAAGAGCGGACTGTTACAGAAAATGAAAAATAATCTCCTTAGTTTAGATATTGATAGAGCTGTGAACTCTGGCTATTCCTCAATATATAGAAATATCTGTAACTTTGCTTATTTAGTACCTCAACATTATTTCACTTTAATTGTTAATATCAATAAATTGAGGATTACTAGCCAACTAAGAATAGCAAACAATAATGTAGTCAGACTATTAATCAATGGTGATGTATATTACTTTTATAAAGAAGAGGTCTGTAAATTGTGCAAACACTCAATATTAAATAGCTTGAAACATCTTATATTGGAATGTCCCATTTACTCCAATTGTAGATCCAAATTTTTAAAACAATACATTCTATCCGACGAGAGCATATCAAGTCTAGAAAGCATCTTAACTTTTGATAGTGTTGAAAAAATAAATAATGTTTACCTTTACCTATTAGAGATTTGTAGACTGTCAGAAGAATTAAAATGAGAACTAGCAGCAATGTTGTCAATGTCAGTAAATAATGGACTGTAAAGTCGAAAAATTTTGTTGCCATTACTCTGTGGTTTTGTTTTCTTTTGTGTATTAATAATTTCTAAGATGTAAGTTTTGATTTATTTTCTTTATTGTTGTACAACTGTGTAAGTGCCTTGTAAGAGATATCATTTTAATTTGAGAGTCAGTGAAGATCGACTCCATGCTAATGGATATGTTTCTTGTAGCAATAAAAAATAAATAAAAATAGTTAATTACACAGTTCTACCATCTAAACAAAATTATTTTCAGAAATAAATAGATTGTCAAAATTTTGAGTTTCAATTAAATTAGTAAATTGCGTTTTTACTGAAGTTTTCTTTATTTCTCTTTTTTCAATCTTAGACGAATTTCATTAAATTTGGTATACTAACAATAAAATTTGTCAATTACAATTTTGAAGTCTGGAGTAAGAGAAAGTTGTGTAAGTGTTTCACAACAGGTTTTTTTTTTTAAATTAAAACGCATTTTGAAACATTTAATGCTGGGAGTTTTTCGCGTAAAAACCAAAGATATGGAACCATTAATAAATGGAAATGCTTGAAGGAAGGTGATAAAAAAAATGAAGGTTTTTATTTGGAAGAATAAAATTCAATTAAGCTTTTTTATATTTATTATTAAATAAAACTATCCTTATACATATTAACTGTTGTAAAAACTTAGAATTTTAGGACTAATCTTATACTTTTCACTAGAAAAAACATTCTCCAATGGTTTATACCTACATCATCCTGTTGTAGAAAAAAAAATATATTATTTACTCGATAGAAAAGTGATTTTATAACAAGAAAAGTGATTTTATAACAATCATTTAAATGCTATCATTTTTGTTATATCACATAAGTTTCATTAATAAAATCAGTATCATTATTAGAAAATACTGTAGAATCTGATGGTTTATTATAATCGAAATATAATATTGAGGTAAATTCTGAAGATTGTATACAAATAATTAAATATGTTGCCGAAGTTTCAATCATCTGTAAAAAAAAAAAAAAAAATAATTATAATAATAAAATTGTAAATATGTATAAGAAAATTTTTTTTTAAAACTAGATAATTTATTACATTATTACCGAATAAAATAACGAATAGTTTATTGCAAAATAGCCATTAGCTGTGAATTCCAATTCTTTTCGGTTTATCGCTTCCATCGCTAGAGTGCTCTATAAAATAGAAAAAACATAATTACTGCAACTAAGCTGGGAAACAAAAATAATTAGTTATAATAATAATAATAATAATAATTTCTCTGTCCATTTTTATTTATCATTGCTGTTAACCTTTTCAATAAAAAACAAAAAAATTAAATCATATTGTTGAGAAATTATTTAGCACATAAAATTTTGCAAGATTTATCTAAAATTTAACCAAATTGAAATTTTATCGATATAATTGCTGTACATAATTTTTTTACTTTCTCTTACTCCTAATAAGAGGAAGTATTGTAATCGTGTCAAATTTTCGATATCGAGTTTTCACCGGAAATATCCGTTTTGAGGTCCCCTGAGGCCAAAAAAGTGATTTTTAGCAAATGGTCTGTGTGTGT
>JAAEAF010004913.1:0-20289 GCA_011037195.1 Triatoma infestans
TCATGGTCAGGTACGCGAGGAACGCGTAGACTAAGATGGCTGCAGGATGTAGAGCATAATGGGTTGTTGAAGGAGAGAAATGGTCTGATTAGAATGAATTAACTAAATATGGCCAACACTATAATTTGATAAGTGACACTGACTGCCTGAACTTTACACTTGAAATGAGTATGATAAGAGTCGTAATGGGTAAGGATACGTAGAGTGACTGGCTGTATGAACTCAGTAGTAAGAACTGTTCCCCTATCTGTCTCTCGTCGATGTATTTATATGGTTTCTCCCACTCCAGTCCGAGAGAGTGGTCCTGTTATTTTGTCTCTCTCTTTCTGCTATTACATAGAGGATGTCCTGCAGTCGTTTACGTACAAAGCAGTGGAGAAGCAAGGCTCGTTCGGGAAAGCTGGAAAGCAAGGCTCCTCGTTGAGGAGGCTAAGTCCTACATGGACCATAGGACAGACATTTTAAGAATTAAAATGATGACACTTAACTATTCAACTAGACTAATGAAAGCTATAGAGAAGAATTATCCAACTTAATGCTAACACTGTTGAAAAACAAAATATGGAATAAATATATATATATGTATATATCTAAATAAATTTGATTACATAGAAATGTTTTGACGGGAGGGTGTTTCGGGGGTGGAGTGTACGTGATATGGGCAGCTGGTAGAGAAAGAGGGAATGAAAATGTGAATACGTGATAACATTGAAATTGAACAGTAATATTATATATATATATATATATATAATAAATATGTATATCAGAAGGTAGATAAGGACGAAGAACTATGATATGATGGTGATGATGATATAGTGATCGTAGTGGTGGAAATTGAGAAGAGATGGCGTCCTAGATGGTGACATACTCACAGATATATATATATATAAAATAAATATGGAAGATAGTAGCACAGCATAACTGAGATCAGCCACGGTGAGCACTAGAAGGAGCGTAGTGGAGTGGGGCAGGGTTGATGGAGTCTGCAAAGCAAACGGCAACGTCTGTAAAGCTATTTGACAAGGGCGTATCCTTGATACTGCGCCTTTACTTTATACTCTGTCGCTTCTACCATCTATTCAACCAAACCATCCTCCAGTGTTTAACACGAATGTCACAGGTTTGTCAGTACATTTGGGCATAGTCTTACACTGGCATCATCTCCTTCCTCTTCCTTTTATCTGGTGCTCCAAGTAAAGCTGAAGCTGCTATTGTTTAAACTGATCTGCCTTAAGGAAATTCTATGTTATTGTATTGCTTACTGTTGGTAAATGTTCCCCCATCTCTCAAACCATTGTTTATACACAATGTTGACACAATTTGCTAACAACCTCAATGTAAATAATGAAAACCTTCAATAAAACTATAATAACTATAATATACATAAAAGAAATATGTTTATTGACTATAATTTTTTTTTTTTAATAATTATTTTATAAAAATTACATGATTCTTTGGAGACACCAATTTCCGAATGGTTTGAAACAGATTAGGGCGGTACTTGAGCAAAAAAGTACACGAGTACAAATTTATTCAAAAAAATTGAATACTCTATAGTTATATTTTTAGTATGCTATAGTTAATATAACTGTATTAGTACTCATACATTTGAGTACAGAAAGTATTTAAAAGTAACTTGAATACAAAAAGTATTATAATAAAATGTGCTTAAACTTGAGTACACAAATACTCCAAAAATTAAACTATACAGTAGGTACAAAATATACTTGGGTACAAATACTTGGGATCGTATGAATAATAAACTGAATGTCTGTATTTTCATGTCTCTATGTCTGTATACTACACTTATAAATGTCTGTACTTCTGCATATCTGTATGTTTGAAGTCCCTGTGTCTGTCTATAACACTTTACCGCAGTGATTGGGCATTATTCAAATTTATTCACTGATTTCAATTCCTTCGAATAAAGAATACATTTTTCTGCTGGACCGATTAATAACATACCAGTACGCCTCCAGGAATCGGCGATTCGCGAGTTAGATTGCTATAGTAATTACTATATACAAATTTTTATACATATATATATATATATATATATATATACATGCCCACAAAATATATATATATATTATGCGTGTGTGATGTAGTGTTTGTGTATGAATGTGAGTGTGTTGAAGATCTACTCTTATTTACCAGTAAAATGTTACAAACAAAAGTGATAGATTCTCATGTATGTGTGATATGCCTAAAAAGTTAAAAAAGATACCGTTAGGGTCGTTTTCGAGAGCATTGCAAAAAGTGGAAAACTATCCACAAAAAAAAAGCGGTATTTACGGATAAAGGACTTTGAGCGAAATAACTTCCTGTCAGAAACACTGGTAGTACCAAACGAAATATCAAGTTTTGAACTTTTGCGATTATTGGTGGAATTATACTGTTCACCTACTCATTCTTTCACTCACGCTTCCAGCACTTACACAAAGAGATTTCGAAAAAATCACTCTATTCCCAACTAACATTAACTCAAAATGAATTTCGGTTGAAAATTGGACATAATCGCAATACTTCCATAAACAGTAAAAAAGAAATTAAAAAGTTATTAATCTATAAAAAAATGCATTAAAAAAATATAATTTTATTTACATAAAATGGAAATTACAATATTCTATATTTATTAAAAAATTACCTGTTTCAATATACATTTCGTTTAGGAGATTGATATATTAATTCAACTTTTAAAAGCATCTAGTAAAATTTATCTCACAAAAGTAACATTGATCTACATCCTTGTGGAAGTGTAGTGAAAGCCTTGAAGAAAAACTCCGAAAGTAAAAGGGAAAACATCAATTTCCTGGACACGCAACAGGCTGGTTAGGAGCAAAGGGGGAGTTGGAGAAGTAGAACATAACAGCCGCCACCGGAGGCCTAAAGTGGTTTTGTACGGACAAGAAAAATTTCTAGTCATTTAGTAAAAAACTCCATTACGAAAGTGAAAAATAATAATAATAAATTACATGGTATATATTTAATAATATGTACTTAACAATTACAAAAGTTTATCACCGAAATAATTAAACGAATGAGAAAATAATAATATGTACACGATTTAAACATTTAATTAAAAATTTATTAATGGAAAATAACCATTATGAAAATAAATTAAAGTGCCCACTTCATCAGCTAATTTAATATTATGATATTAAACTGGGTTAATACCTGAGGAGGATTACTTTTTTTATCTCCACTCATTTTTTTAATATTTCATATTTCTGTTGTATTTTTTTTTTTTTTTTGTGTATTTTCGTTTGAAAAATTTATAATATCAAATGGAAATTTGTTTTTCAAACAAACAATCTGTGTGGGTTTATTCCACAATAACCCTACAGTTATTAAAAATAATTTTTCATAATTGAAATATAGATATTAGAATGAAAAATCTGATGTTGAAACAAATTACACGACTTTCCCTTATTGGTGTAGATTGCATTGGAACTAGGGGGGAGGGGGGCTCCAACCCAGGCACCGCAGCCAATTTTACCAGGCTTATTGTGCCTACCTCCCTCATATCTAGTACGAGAATTCTCCCCTATTAAGGAGGTTGAGTTCTATTTGCGATATGATATCCTCCAGTCATAAAATGCCAAAGATCTCATATCGCAACCTGTCTATTGCAACAAAATCGAATAACAGGTGTGAGGCTATTTCCTTCTCTTCCTGACACAATGTGCACAACGGTTCCAAGCTAATTAACCCCAGTAGATGTTTTTTTTTTAATCTACCGTCTCCCGTGGATAGGTCTGTTATCAGACAAATCTGATTCCTGCCATGACTTAGGTTCCCCGGCGTAATCTCCTTACTGTGCTTTGCCTCCAGCAACGGCGGTCGTGCTCCCTCTGAATTCACTACCTCAGTGACGCTCCCATCGTTCCTTTGCCCAAACCTAGGATAGTTTCCGAGCCACAAAACGAAGTACTCGCTCCGTTCCTATCCAGTTGGTCGGCTTTTTCGTTACCCCACCCTTCCCAAAAATTCCGGGGAAACATGAATTTTCCCGGAGAAATGTTCAAATAAAAGTTGTAGCATATTAACAGTGTTACTTGATATACTAAATTTAAAGAAAATCGTTGGAGCCGTTTTTTGTGAAAATAGCAACAAAACAAAACAAAAAAAATTGATTTCATATATAGCTGTGCGGAATTTGTAGCGTTAAATTTCAAATGTTTTGTGAGATTGGTTCAATGTTATTGGTGGGCTCTTCTGGACTAGAATATAATGACTTCTCTATCTGCTATGGTTAGTATACATGCCTCCCCCCGCCTACCATAATGTTTATGTTACGACAAATAAAGTCAAATTTAGGTTTAAAGAAATATAAAATAGTATTAACAGGAGTTCAAGAGAAAATTGTTTAGAGTGTTTCCACCAGATTTTTTTATTAAATATGCATTACTAATAGTGATTTTAATAAAACGTCATTGTCACTTCCGGCCGGTAGTACTTTATTGAATAAAACCATTGGCAGGCCCATTATAATTCTGGCCTTAAAAAAAAAAAAAATAATAAAATCAAAATAAAAAACTCCTTTTAAATGGTAAAGTGTTAAAGAATAATGGCAACTGACAACCTACTTCATGGCGGAAAAATGAGCGAGAATGAATTATACAATATGTATATTCAAGAAATTAAATTAAATGTCACCGTACAGAAAAGGGGGTAACCAGGGTGGAAAGAAATCTTTAAAATTGTCGTTGTGTTACCATAGCAACCTTACCATCACAGTAAGGTTTTATTTTTAATTTGAAGCTCATCAACATCTAAGGTCACTCCTCACACTTATGATTAGCAATGTTTATGGAAATTAAAATACAAAATGTCCTTATTGTACATTATAAAAAGTAAAAAGAAAAATGATGATAAAATGAAAAATAATCCCAAAATAAGTGGCACAGTGTTTTTCAAAAGTATACACAGTGTCCATCCTTTTTTCTCTTTGTTCTGTGACTTGATTATTTTACTTGATATAATTGGCTGAAATCACTCTCCACCCTAAGTACTCCGCAATCTCTCTCATGCTGATAGAAGGGGCAAATTATGGAGCGTATCTAGGAAGTGGAAGCAGAAATTCAAGAGAGAGAGTGTTAGTTCAGCCGCCTATATATATGAGACTTTAATTCTAAAGAAGGGATCATTATTTCCTAACCGTCAAACCGGCAACACACAACGTACTTGGACAAACTACAAGGACTAGAAGGAGAAGATCAATAGAGAGAGGGTTAGTTCAGTAGCCTGTATATAAGAGCGAGCAATTCTAAAGAGGGGCCATTATGCGAATTACCGTCAAAAGGACAACACACAACGTACTTTCACTCTACCAGTCGGTCGGTCACTCTCTCTCTCTCTACAGCCAGTTAGGTCATTATTTTCCAATGATGAATCTTCATCATGAAAATGAAAATTCGTAACTGTCAAACCGACAACATACAACGTACTTGGACAAACTACAAGGACTAGAAGAAGAAGTTCAAGAGAGAGGGTTAGTTTAGCCGCCTGTATATAAAAGCGAATAATACTAAAGAAAGGCCATTATGTGAATCACCATCAAAAGGACAACATACAACGTACTTTCACTCTACCAGTCGGTCTGTCATTCTCTTCTCACATTACCATATTGTGTGTGTGTGTGTGTGTGAAATAATATTACAGTGTAATGTCCAGTGTTTGTCATCTTACACTCACTATAAACAGTGTTCAGTTAGTCTAAAATTACTTAACCTAAATATTTTATCTTCCGACCAATTCATCCAAAACATTCCACCACATGCGCTTCATAGTTTTTCTTCATGCTTGAGGGATAATTTCAGAAAACTTCTGGGTGGGGAGTGATTTCCGCCCATTATATTGAATTACAATGAGTTTTAAGACTTTCTCTTACAGCTGTTAATATACAATTATAATAAAGATGGCAAACTTTTCTTTAAACATTAAATTTTTATTTCATTGATGGTGGGGATATATACATATGTATCCACCGTGGCAGGCAGAATTTACAAGTGATTATATTACACTCCAGAAGATCAATTCAACAAACTCCAATAATATTTGAAATTAACGTCACACACACACACACACACACACACACACACATTCTTCGTAACCATAAAAATCAATTTTTCCTCGAAAAGTGTATCAACCAAATTTGTTCTGAGCAAATCTATGTTATTCACACTGTTTGACAAAAAGAATCCTGATGATAGGCAAACACCCGAAACAGGTCGATGACCACAAAAAGAAGCAGGCTATCACGGAAAAGTATATCTGATGCTTTCCAGCTCTGCGGAACCAACCGCCACAATTATTATAGGCTTTTTTAAAAAAATTCAAAAGCTAGTCGGTACTTACATTTAAACGATTTTTATCAAATGTAGAATTCTAGCACTGCTTCTACGTAATGTGACTTAATTAGGACCATATATTGTACAGAGATGTTACTTATGAGGAAAGTTTAACAATATCGCTTCATCGAAATCCATCAAAAAATCGATTTTCCTGGAAAATTTGTTCCAAATATAGGTGATGGGCATTTATCTGTTGGAGACAGTATACGAAGTTTACAGAAAATTTGTGAAGCCTTTTGCGAGGAAATCATGGAAAACTTACTAATAAAAAACATTCACTGAAGTCGCACTTTTGGGGAGATGAATTTTGTGCAAAACTTTTCGTCTAAGATAGGATGATGCTGGTACCAAATTTGGGCAACCTCCAATTTTTTGTTTTTTAGATATTCTGCACATACATTTATATATGTATCCGACCAACTCATCTAAAACATTCCACCACATTTGGACGGTTCTTAATGATGCGCTTTCCCCACTCCTAAAATACCATTCGCACATTTTTATATCATTCGTTAAAAACATTTTTTTTCATATTCAAAACACCTCAAACATGTAGTTCCGGTCGAAACTAAATTTCGGAAATTTAACTCTCTCATTCTCTTTCGGTGAAAAAAAAAATCCGATTTTTTCACGAAAAAGTCAAACATAGAAAATGTTTTATGGGAAAGCTTTAACATGTAAGCTTTAATCCGTTCTGCATTTTTGTTTTCTTTTCCAATCGATACAGCTTATTGATTATTTAATTTTGTACGTTCTCTAAAAGCTTTACATTTTTTTTTTCCAGCATTTATTTTGTTCCCACCGGAAGTCGGCGATTGATTAAACAATTCCTTCAATCACTTCCATTTGTACACGATAAATTTTAACACCTCTTAATATAACGATATAATCTTCACGACAATGTACACTCAAATGATAATCGTTCGATACCCAAATTTTAATTGATAAAAATTATTTTATTATTTATTAAACATATGTGATTAAAAATGTGTCGGTGTGGTTAAATTATATTACATTACATCTTTTCACCAAATCACCATCTCATAAAACATTTTCAATGTTAAAAGAAATAATCTAAAAGTTTGGTTTTTTAAAAAAATTAATTAAATTAAAAATCTAAATGTAGTTTTAATCAACAAAAAATTATAATTCTATCAATATTAATAAACAATTCATTAGCAATGATGATAGAATTTATTAAAATACTATACTGTTAATCCAAATAAAATAATAATATTACGCTTTATTATGCATATATTATCAAAATAATTCATATTTTAATTTACTTTTATAATTGCACAAATAAGATGGGCTGGAATTTAAGGAAAATAAATGCAATATTGAACTACTTATAAAAAAAAGTTCACCCTTATTATTTGTTGTACTGTATATTCACTTCCGTTAGTATCAGTATTATGATAACAAAAAAGCTATAAAAAAAAGTAAAAATACACAACAACAAAAGCCATGTAATATGCATGTGACAAATATAACATAACATTACCTAAGTTACATAAAGTACGAATGGACAGAGGTGATATCGTCAAAATTTCTTAATTTGTTTTTCATTTAAATATTTTTGCGGTTATATTTTATTTTTGTCGTGAAATTACATGTTTGTCATTTAATTATTGAATATGTCGTTCTATGAATATAAATATTGTGATTATCTTTTCCTGTCTTCCACACTCCAACCAAATTTTTTGTTCATAATAGCTATTCTGTCACTACGACAAATAGCACAATTTTCGGGAGAAATGTATTTTAGAAAGATCTGGAAGTTTAGTAGGATCAATCAGTGTTGTTAGGATTAATCGTGGCGCTGGCTGCTGGCCTACAATATAATGACGTACCAACAACACACCCCTCACTATCTTTTTACTTTCTCTTTTTATTAATGAATA
Source organism: Triatoma infestans (assembly GCA_011037195.1). Taxonomy (NCBI): domain Eukaryota; kingdom Metazoa; phylum Arthropoda; class Insecta; order Hemiptera; family Reduviidae; genus Triatoma; species Triatoma infestans. The sequence goes on from JAAEAF010004913.1 coordinate 8,261, forward strand.
ACCAAAATGTAAATTACTTTTGCTCCTGTTAAAATCAAATTATGTAAGAATGCGAACCCGCATTGCAGCTGAGTTTTGCAAGTTAACAGTTGTAAGTACATAATTGAATTTTTGGATGGATATTCTGCTCTACAGATATTAATTTAGGGATAATGTACTATTGAAAAATCCTGAGTCCTTTCGTATTGTTTTCACTTTCTCTTATTATTTCCTAATTTTCGAATAGGTTCTATTATGTTATAGTTCCCTGAAGATGGCTATGAAGGTTCGCTTGTCGAAAAAACTAGGGAATAAAAATATAATAAGACAAAGGATTGATTGATTGATATTCTAAAAAAAGCTCAAAAACCTATTTGTGTAGTCGCAATTCCGATTAATCCATTTTCTTCAAATTTTATATATTAATATTATGAAGTACCTTAGAAAAGTGCTGGGTAAGATAAGGAGGGACAAATTTAGAAATGCCACTATCCGCAAGAATCTGGGTGTGGAACCTGCAGTGGACCAAATTGAAGCCTATCAGTTACGATGGTATGCCAGCGACAAAGTGGCCAAACAAATATACGAAGCAAGAGTGGAAAGGAATAGACGTCGGGGACGTCCAAGAAGAACCTGGGAGGAGGATGTTAGAGAGGGTTTTAGGGTTAGAGAGATGGACTGGAGAAGGAGAAGAGAGTTTACTGAGGACCGGTGGGAGTGGAAGAAGCTCTGCAAGGCCTCTACACTGCAATAGCGGTAGAAGAGGATGGATTATGTATTTATGTATGTAATATTATGAAGCTAGTAAAACCGTACATTCTACTGAAATGGTACTTTAGAGGAAAACATAACGCCAAACTGTTCCATCAAAACTCAATTTTCCAGTGTCAAGCTTTCAGTCATGATAGCTTCACAGCATTCATTCCTATGGATGAGTACAGTGGGTTGTCGGCAATCTAAGGTGCTCATTGGGGGACCGGGTAGAGCTATTAGTGAGATGTGTTGCTCGGTCTTTCACATGCCTCTCACAGGCATCTGGTTAGATCCCTTACTGGGCATTGTGGTTTAAGGAGACACTTCTACGGGGCTCATGCCAGAACACTTTTGTAGCGTCTGTGAAACATACACACGAGGTAACACCCATCCATGTTATGACAGCTTCCTTGGGTTGGGTTGTGAGGAAATTAGGTTCAGGACCTTTGGTTGGAAAAGGATGTCTATGGAGGAGCTTGGGCTATTACCCTTTAAGGTTATATTTGATTTGTTCGCATGGCGGTGATCTTAGTTGGGTTAGTCCCGGATCTGGATTTTTGTTCAAGACCTGGTTTGTTGCTGTTTTTCTTTCGGGTAGCTATATGGGCCTAGCGAAATAGGGTTTTTGGATAGGGTTTTGGCCTAGCGCTAATATGGGCTTTGGATAGTGTAGTAGGATTTGGTCCCTACCCACAGACGAATAATAATAATATTTGAGGTTTTTACAAATTTTCGTTTTTATGAAATTTTGTTAAAACCTACTTTTATTATGGCACACACAAATAAATATTTGCTAAAAACGTTTTTTTCCTACACAGTGGAGACAGATATTTGGTGAAAATTCAACTGTGAAAATTTGACATGATCATGATATTTCCTTATACTAGGAGTAAGAGAATATAAAAATTTTCCGCCATCTTAAAAAGATTTAGACCCAATGCCACCGATATGTCCATGGTGAACTTCAAGCTCTCTTCTACTTATCCTGACCCCCCACTCAGTAAAACTGCTCACGAAACTGTAATTTAAAATCGTTATATATAAAAAACTGATAATAAGTAAATATAATATAATAATTCAATTAAATTAACATACAGAAAGTTGAAGTAACTAGGCTGAAATAAAACAAGGCAGTTATCCTGAAAGGAATTTAACGAAATTTAGCAAGAATATATAATTTAGCAAAATATTTCATTTCGAAATAATGAATAGTTTAGGACATATAAATAAAAAAACAGTGAATTTTTCCATATGTTAGTTTAGATAGACTTCCCAGGAAGCCATTTTATTAAAAAAAAAAAATAAAATCAAATAAATTTGTATAATTGCACCCATAAAATATTGTGTTAGTAAAATATCAGGACAGCTCATACTCAATTCTGGTGCAAGTTCCATATCGATATATAAGTGGAAGGAGTTTGGACAGCGCCACTAAACTAAACGACAGAACTCATTAGGCTTTGGCATCAATTGTGATTATATAATGGTGGCGAAAGAAGGTGATCAAGTAGGGAAGGCGTTCACCGGTCACAGAGTCTCCAATAGTTGATCCGCTAACGAAGGTCATTCCTATGCAAGATACAAAACACAAGATAGTCTTCCACTAATTATAAAATAGGACAATTTATTAAGAATAACAGGAAGGAATGGATGTGGCATTACTAGGGCATGAAGAATGATGATGAAAGGTCTGAAACTAATGACATAATAAAGTATGTACTAGTGGGACGGCTGCAGTACAACAAGCATCCACTATAACTACATTACGTCAAGTGGGGCTTTACCCTCTACTTGGTCGCTCTCTCTCTCCCTCTCCCTCTCTCTCTCTCTTATATACACACACACAATCTCACTTTCTCTTTTATATATATTATATACTCCCCATGGCATGTTCCCCTGAACTTTAACATCACCATACATATACCACCTACAATCTGAGGACCAAACTCTGTTACTTAAGGCTTCACTTCTAACTGACCCAAATTATTATTAAGTTCTAAGTTACATCACCTTATAGATGTGATTTGCCTAAGTTTAAAAAGAATAATCAAGTTCTCGAACAGTTAAAAAAATAGGCAGTTTTTTGATATTTAAAAATTTGATGTAAAACACTCAATAGCATATACTCGTAGATAGAGAAACTATAAATATATTGAAATGGGAAATAAAAATAATATACAGGGAGATAATTTTCTTAAATTGAGACAATTTTCTTAAATTGTCCCAAAGGGAGAATTAAGTTTTAAAGACAAAAAGTAATTTTCAATATTTTTTTTTACCCCCCCCCCTCCTAATTTCGACTGAAATTTTCAATATGTTATCAAAATTCTTTTGATCCCAGTACTAACATTATTATTTTAAGATTTTTATCATGAAAAATGATATCAAATTCAATATGATTAGATTACGAATTAACATGTACTATATTAATTTTGGTTTAATTTTGATGTTAATTCATATGAAATTATTTTGTTATCAAAGTATATATTCCGCATTTTTTCGGAAAAATGTTGAAGAAAAAAAAAGGAAGTAATTTATTACAGTTAACATTTCAAGTTTAATGGAAATCGTAATAGTAGTTTTTAAGAAGGTCAAAAAAAAAAAGCGAAGTTATTCTTTTGTTACGAAGTTCAAAGAAAATGTTGCGAGCGAATTTTCTAGAAAATCGTAAAAAAACTGGAGAGAAAAAAAATCTTTCAGTAATTTGAACTTCCGGTTGGTGGTTGTGCCAGATGCTGTGTTAGAACGGTATAACGACTTCGTAAGTTCTTACGATTTTTCGTTTTTCAGGTACTTGGTTCACACACACACACACACAAACGGAATATTCGTTGAAAAAACTTTTCGTACTAAGATTTCTCAAAGATTAAGATACCGCACATCATGTATTTTTAGTAAAAAGTCAATTTCGAAAATTTGGCAAGGCAGTAATACTTTCTTTTGCCACTAGTAAGCGTTAGTAACAAGCAATGAAAGAAAACTTAGTCGACCTCAAAGAGCAAAGTAACTTCTTTCAGCTATATTCTTCTATTTTTAGATACTGTGAAGCGACTGAGAAGGAAGACAGCATTACTGAGGAAAGCTCGAGACTACATTACTGATGAATTTTTAAAGAATTACTTTCGACTCGATTTCCCATTTCATGTTTCTTAAACGTTCTTCCCTATTGTACTAAGAAAATTCTATTAGTGAGACTGTCCGAATAGTTTCACTGTAAATAAACAAAGTTATTAAACTTGGCCAAAACTAGGAAAAGTAAAGGAAATATTGTGAAAAACACTTAACAATATATAACAAATAAAATTAAAATAAAATCAACTTTATAACCGAAGGGAGAAAAACCTAAATTGCAAATTTCTATTGCTTTTAAATTAAACTGAAAGATACTTTTTTCTTAAAAATTGTTAACTACCATTTGCGGATAGCTTCTTTTATACTCAATCAACTGACAAAAGAGATTTCAATCATAGGATGACCTCACAAAGCGATCGATTCGGTTAGTTTATAGTCCTTGGTAGAATGTGCTAGAGTTTATTATTTGGGAAAAACCAATTTTCTCTATATAACCTCATTTTTATTTTATTATTACTACATACACATTACCTTGTGATAAAAGATTCAAAGAATGGCAAATACATAAGTAATTAACCTTCTAAAAGTAAGAAGTAACAAGGTTTATATTCTGAGAACTGGTGTGAAACTCGATTGCCTCTCATTGCAATTTACATAGTTCGAATTATTATTTATTTATAAGGGGGGTACTACCCAGTTAAGAATCTTACACGCAAATATATATGTACATCCGAAATAAAAGTAAAATAGCACTTTAGTGGAAAACAAAACCCCCAATAGTATTAGCAAGTTTCAACTTTCTGCGATTTGCCGGTTTTCAGTTATATTTACTGTATATGAACTCGCTTTGTTTTGATATTGTTCAATATTTTGAAAGAGGTAATGCTAAGGGATTAATAAGTGTAAAATCTAGAAAAGATTTATTATCAATGCTATTATTTGCAAACGATTTGCTTTTGTTTTTCCGGTCATGAAGCGATGCAGTTGACAAAATGAAAAGATTAAAAAAAATACTGCAGTAGCCATTGAGTTACCTTGAATCCTAAAAAAAACTAGAATTATTCTTTTCAGTAGATTAAACAGATGTAAAACATTTCGGGATGTTTTTTGTCAGAGAAAGGCTTTAAAATTTCAAAATAAATATGAATACCTGGGTGTACCTTTTGTGCAAATACAAAATATAACTTTGCTGCTGAATATTTTCTAAATAAGTCTATTCCTCAAGTAGGAAAAATAATTAATATTTTAGTTAAATGCAAATGCCAATCTTGGGAGCCTAAAATCAAACTTTTTGATTCTATTGGTTGCATTGCTTTATGGAACAGAAATCTGAGCTCCACAATATCTTAATACAATAGAAATTGAGCTCAAGCTAGATACTTTAACCAGCTACTCTGTTGGTCAAGAAGCACCCTGGGTTATATTGTGCGTTTGGAAACTGGGGCGGGCTCCACTGAGTATTGTAGTGTTTAAAAAATTTTTGTCCTATTGGGTCAGAGGCTAGTTAATATGGATGAGAAAAGAATTCCAAAATTGTGTTTTAATAGGTTGAAGGTTCTTGACAACAAAGTGAATAGAAATATAGAATGGAATTGGTTTTCACAGTTGCGAATTTGGCCCAGTGTTATTGGTGAGAATGATATTGTCTATTGTAACGATGCTGGACATATTACAAAGAAATTACCAAATTTATTAGAGAAATGGAGAAATCATTTGATATCTCTCGATGTGCAAAGAGCTATTGAATCAGGTTACTCGATTATTTAAAGAAATATTAGTCAATTAAATGTCATGGAGCAATATTTATGTTATGATAGTTACATAGATAAAATAAGGCTGGTTAGTCAATTAAGAATTTCGTCTGATAAGGTAATCAAACTCTGGTGTAAACATTGTGGATAACATTTAATTAACAGTAATGAACTCTGCACCCTTTGAAAGAGTCCGAAAACATTGAACTCGTTATACTCCACGCCCAGTGTACAACGCGGTTAGAAAGTATCATTTGCAGCCATTTCTGTCACAAAGTAGTGATTTGTCAACCTTGCTAGAGATAAAATCCAAATACCAATTGGGTAAATTGTACAAATTTATGGTTGAGATGTTAAACATCAAGTCTTTTAATCAATGAGTAAATAGTATGCGTAATATATATAGTGAATGAAATGGATTGTAATTGAAGTGATTTATTTACTTATGTTTTATTCATATTTTAAGTAACTTTTATACTGAAAAAAAATATAATAATTTCCGATATTTTATCCGTCGTAGCATGCAAATTGGTTTTGTTCCTGACCGGTTTCGGATTTTCATCCATCGTCAGAGCAAATTCACCAAGTTCGTGTAGAAAGTTCACTTCAACGTAATGTTTCTGTTATACTCGCACTTGTTAGTTGTATATATGTGGGAAGGTTATAAGGTTATGTTCATATAAGAACATAATTTATAACCTTCCCACATATATACAACCAACAACTCTGTGAGTGTAACAGAAACATTTCGTTGAAGTGAACTCTTTACACGAACTTCGTGAATTTGCCCTGATGATGGATGAAAATCCGAAACCGGTCAGAAAAAAAACCAATATGCATGCCACGACGGATAAAATACCGGATGTTATCCAGCATTGTGGACCCATCCACATTTTCAATAATAATATTAATAATAATCATCTGTAATCTCACCTGTAATATGTAATTTGGCATAAATACAGAATTTTTATCTATCTATGTATCTATTAGTTATATTTACTGTAAGTGGGTGCCCCCCGGAGCCTTCTGCACCCAGACCCTTAATATCACTCAATCATGTATTTCCGGTGAAAAGTAAATTTCTAAAATTTGATATGATCATAATACTCGGTAATTCCTCTTATTAGGAGTAAGAGAAAGTTAAATAAACATTTTGACCATTCTCTTTGTTTAAATAAATCATTCAGGTAGATGTATCTATAATATTTTACTATTAAAACTCTCATCTTGTTTTCTATTTACATTTGCTATTTATCAACGCCTACTTTAAATTAAAGTAAACAATTCTTGGTGGATACAATACAAAGTTAAAACTCAGGAATTTAGCAAATTTTAACTTTCATTTTTAAATCAATAAAGCAACGTATAATTTATAACTTTTAATTAACAAAAAATAAATAAGTAAAATCCTGCAATTTTTCGTTTTTTTATTAATTCTATACACTTACAGAAAAAGATTAATCGAAAATACTTCGGCCAAAATATGTAATTCCATGAAAAGTCAATTTTTCGAAGATTTGTATTAGTATTTTGATCGACCTCGATTTAAACTTCCTCCAACAGAAAAAAGAAGAAACAAATTGAATTTAAATAAAATAAATTTAACGAAAAGTTTAAAAAGAGTGAAATCATTTTAGCAAAATCAATTTCTGTTTACCAATCTTTTACACTACTTATATTGAGATCAGTATATTTTCATAAAACAGTATTTTCCAAATTAATGTTCCTTACATTTCTCCTTTATACAGAGAGATCCTTCCATAACGGATATCCATTTATCACTAGCACACAATTCAATAAAGAAAATGCTGATCTTTATGGATGGAAATCTTTTTTCAATACATATTTCATAAGCGCATTTTTTTTTTGTATTGTTATATAAAGATTTTTATAAAAAAAAAAATAAAATAAATAAATACAATCAAAATACCTGTGTGAAACACTCACATAACTTTCTCTTACACCAGTTTTCCAAATTGTGATTCCACAAATTTTATAGTTAGTATACCAAATTTAATGAAAACGTCGATGTTATTATGGAAAAAATAGCAAACTTGAAAAAAATGATCAGTAAAAACACACTTCCTCTCATCCAATATTATTCAAACTCAAAATTTCGACAATATATTTAATTCTAATTAATATTATTTAGATGATAGAATTGTATAGAAAACTTGAAAGAGCACATTAGAGGAAAACGTAGCACCCACCTCTCCCCAAAAGTGCCCATAAATGAATTTTCCCTGAGAATGTTTTTAAGTAAAAGTTGTAATCTTAGTAAGTATAGTTTATATACCAAGTTTGAAGAAAATCGTTGGAGCCATTTTAGAGAAAATCGCAAAAAAGTGAAAATAAAAAAACCATTCAAAAAAGTGGAATTTTGATAGATACCACGTCCCGGATTCCATGAGGATCCTGTAATGGAATCGTTTGATGTGATTCCTGATGTAGTAGATGTCTTGAAGAGGGGCGGAAGTTAGTTGAGAGATTTTGGAAGTTAGTGCTCGAATTATTAATACGGATTTTATAAAAATAAACTGTATTTTAACAATAATTTTAACGTAATATAGGGTAACTAATAACAACAAAATACTTAGGAATAAAATAGAAGATAGATAACTAATAAATTAGACTGATAAAATAAACGAACTAAGATGCACTACTAAAAGATAATAAGTTTAAATAAAACTGTATATAGACGCGTAAACTGCTGCTCGTGTATATAGACGTGCTCGTATAGTCGTATATGATATAATGATCCTCTCGTTGTATATGATAGAGTTTATATATCGGTGTTGGCCACACTCACACCAAGACATCTGTCCTAGTGTGCGACCTTCGTAGTTTGCTGACCTTATTTAGGTCAGTGGCCAACCTTATCGGTGCTTGCTTTTGATGTAAAGTATTGAAAAGGGCTTTGTTGTTTGTTTGGCCGACATTGTCTTGAAGACGGCGGCCTGTTAGGTTGCTGGTTATAAATTGTTCTTTTTTTACTGCCATCCTTTGTTAAGATAGCAGCTGGCTGGAACCACTTTGACATTGGTATGACTTTCCATGTCATTACAATAGTATACATACAAACTTTAAAGACAATCGTTAGAATTTTAGTCGTTAATTTATTTATTAAAATCACACTTTCTGTTGATAGATTTTTGATCGAAATTTTTCCCAAAAGGAATTATCGATTTTGAGTTTCCTCCGATATTTTAAGAAATACATAAAGCACACGTTTAAAACTTTTTTTCCCCCTCCACTGCAACTTTCAAAACATGTATTTCCCGATGAAAATTCAATTTCCTTAAATTTAACACCTTCCTGATTTTAATCTTCATTTTACTGAAGTTAGAGGGGGGGTTGGGGAAATTGCTTACTTATTATTGGTAATTTTACAAAATAATATTGTATCATATTACTGTTTCTGATTTTCTATAGTTTAATATAAATTCAATAGCGGAAGTAAATATGTGGGAGTTTGTAGGTGTGCAAGAGGTATAAGAGGGAAACAGGGCTGAATTAATGGAAGTATAGTTAAATAGCCTCTGTTAGGTACATACAGGAGTGTTATATTTCAGTAGACTGTTCTACTATAGCACTTTGCCGTCCTCATTACTACACATGTACTGAACGCCTTTTTAGTCAGACTACGTCCGTGTTTAACAAGCAAGGTTGGATTGTATGGCCAATATTATCCTACCTACTCATTCACTCTCTCTCTTTATATAATTAGAGAAAAACATTATACTCGTCTTAACACTCAATCAAAATAGCTAGAGAGAAAGTGAGAGAGACAGTATGTTTTATTTTCTTCTAAATTAAGTGTGGAATTAACTTTCCCAGTTTGTTGACTGGGCCTCAAGTTACCTTTCTTACTAAGCACTTCAATTACAATAAAAGTAGAACAAGAAATCAGCTAAATTTAAAGGCAAAACACTTTCAGCCAACATTAAAATACTAAATCTTGTTTTATATATATATATATATAACTAGCAAATAAAATTAAAAAAAATATTTTTAATTAATTCCTAACTGAGAATTATAAAAAAAAAAATAAAATAATGAAATTGTTAATGACAAAAAGAGAAAATTAGCTGAGTAAATTAGTGTGCAAGCTGTCTGGTTAATATTGTATTTACCTTCTCAGTTTATTGCCATGTTATATAACTTAACAACTCTCAAGTGTTTAGACCATCTCTGTGTTGTCTAACACTTGGCCATATTTTTGTTAGCTCTCTGTATGTATTCATATTGATCATCCAGGTTATATTCTAGAAGGTGGGAAAGAACACCATCTCGGACGGTACCACTGGCACAGTTAATTATATATATTTTTACTTTCTCTTACTCCTAGTAAGAGGAAGTATTGTAATCGTGCCAAATTTTCGATATCGAGTTTCATCGGAAATATCCGTTTTGAGGTCCCCTGAGTCCAAAAAAGTGGTTTTTAGCAAATGGTCTGTGTGTGAGTGTGTGTGTGTGTGTGTATGTGGAACAGCATAGCTCAAAAATGAAAAACCGTAGAAATTTGAAACTTGATATTCCGTTTAGGTATCAACATGAGATCTGAAAGTACGTTATCTGTCAAAATTCCTCCACCGGAAGTACACAGTACTATTTGGATTTTTTCACTTTTTTGCGATTTTCTCAAAAATGGCTCCGACGATTTTCTTTAAACTATAAACATCAACCACACATGCAAAGAGCTACAACTTTTATTCGAAACATTTCTCCGGGAAAATGCATTGAAGGGCACTTTTGGGGGTGGGGTGGGGTTAGGTTTCCATCTAAAGTGCTGTTTCAGTTTATTAGACAATTCTGCCATCTAAATAATGTTAATTAGAATTAAATATGTTGTTGAAATTCCGAGTTTGAAAAAAATCGGATGACCGGAAGTGCAATTACTTTACCACATTACTACATGATTTATTCACTTTTTCGCAATTTTCTCAAAAATGGCTCCGATGATTTTTTTGAAACTTCGTATATAAACTAAACATGCAAAGATCTACAACTTTTATCTAAAACATTTCTCTGGAAAAATTCTTTTAAGGGCACTTTTAGGGGAGGGTGGGGTTAGATTTTCATCAAAGTGCTATCCTAGTTGATTATACAATTCTATCATCCAAACATAATTACTTAGAAATAAATAGAAGGCTGAAATTCCGAGTTTCAAGAAAATTAGTAAACCGGAAGTGCGCTTTTACTGAACAGTTTTTTCAGGATTCGACGAATTTCATTAAATTTGGTACACAAAGTATAAAATTTGTCAATTATCATTTTGAGAACTGGAGTAAGAGAAAGTTGTGTGAGTGTTTCACACCAGATTTTTTTTTTTATTAAAGGCTCGCTAGGTCGTCTCAGTATAATTAATTTTAGGAAATCATAATAATAGGTGTATTGTACCAATAAAAATGGAAGAGTAAGTCTTAAATGATCGAACCGAAAATAATAGGCAAAAATTTGAATAAAGATTAACCATAATTAATATTATGATCGAAAATATTGGTTATATTTAATAATTGACATATCAGTAGTCATAAAAAAAAAAATGAATCATTCTGTTAGTAAATGTTTATATTTTACATTCTCCAACTGTGCGATTGTTGTCATCTATTGCTATTTATGTCAAATTTACATAGTTGGGATTTTCGTTGAGTTTTTTGACCGCAAATATATTGTTTTGAAATCCTCTGAATATTATTTTCAGCGAATGGTCTGATTTGTATGTATGTGTATGCATGCCGTCCATGCCGGATTTTAAACCAGTGGAAGCTTGTTGGCAGTGTAAGCGATATGATCATTCTACCATTTATCGCGAGATGAATTTTGAAGGTTCCTATTAAAGGTTTTTCCTTCTGTTAGAATGTTGAAGACTTTTGTTTTCGAGCATTCTTATAGTGTCAGGTTACCTTCTAGGTAAGATTGGGGTTAAGATTGGGTCCGCCTGGTGTGGATGCCTGATAATTTCCTCCGGTGTTTAACGGACGGTTCTAGAATGGACGGTAGGTCTGGAGCTGCGATCTACGTATTTTGAGACCGGAGATCACTTGGTGAATGGACCACAGTTTTCCAGGTTGAGGTTCATGTTATTCTTTGTTGTATCTTGGATGAAAGGTACGTAGATTAGATTGTCACAGGGGGGGACTCAAACCCAGGCACTGCAACCTACCCTTTGAGGCTTATTGTGCCAACCCCTCAATACCTCTTCATGAGGTCCAGAACCTTCCCCACCAGTCCTTTTTGGAGTACGGTTTCCTCCGGTCTCAACGTGCCGAAGATCTCGTACCGCATCTGCCGATTGCGACGCAATCAAACAACAGGTGAGAGGCCGTCTCCTCCTCCTGTTGAGGACACAGTCTACACAAGTGCTCCGAATCAACCAATCCCACCTTGTGCAGATGTTTCTTGAACCTACCGTGCCCTGTAAACAGGCCCGAAATCAGACAAATCTGATACTTGCTTAAACCCAGGGTCTCT
>JAAEAF010004914.1:0-78323 GCA_011037195.1 Triatoma infestans
ATATCCAAGAACACCTTGACCTCATCTCCTCTTGGTGCAAGAAATGGAAAGTAAGACTGAATGAAAACAAATGCGAACAGATTACATTCACTTTACGTAGGCAAACTTGCCCTCCCGTATACATCAACAATAAAGAAATACCGACTTCCACACAAGTACGCTACCTAGGACTGTATTAAGACAGTCGACTTATTTGGAACCTTCATACGAGACTGAAAAAACAAGAATTAAATAGACGTTATAGACAACTATGAAGATTGCTTGGACGGAGATCAACAATAAACGGACAAAACAAACTGACTCTATACAAAACATTGCTGAGACCTGTCTGGACTTACGGAGCTGAACTGTGGGGCTCCGCGAAACAATCTAACATCCAGAGAATCCAATCCTTTCAATCTAAAGTCCTTCGCCATATTTTCAACGCTCCCTATTATGTCTCAAATTTAACTCTCCACAAAGACCTCAGTATCCCTTTCGTTAACGAGTTAATCCATACACGCTTCCTTAATTTCCACAATAACCTAGAGACTCATCCCAATCCCACTGCATAAGCCCTATCATCATCAACCCATCCTGACAATCCTACACGTCGCTTGAAACGACGTTGGCCACGCGACCTCCTAAACAACTAGCTCCCTTTTAATATCTTGAGAGTTCCAGCATTGGTTGGCTCCTCTCAACATGTCTGCGCTGCATGATTGTGGCGCTGAGTCCTAAGGGATTCAGTGCATCAAAGTCTATGATGGATTCCACATTTACATGATGTATATATATGTACATAATGTTGTAAACAAAATAAATTTAAAAAAAAATATCAATTCGAATTTTTCTAAGATCCATTATGTCGTTATACTCGAATTCCCATTGGTCGGTGTACTCCAACAAAGTGTGAACAGAATAGAGGCCGTGTTGTGGATTAATGCGTTTGATAATGTCTTCTTCTGCACATTCAGCTCAAGCGAGCAAATATGTATTTAAAAAATACATATTACATGTATATATTATATAATTATTTTTTTAAATTAAATTCAGGCACGGATAATCCGCAAACTGGATTATTCGCACGCGGATAATCGGGAGTTTATTGTACCTACTAACTGTTAGTGACGGGAAATAGTATTTAATCCATATGTTAAAAAAAACTGCTGGTTTATATATTTCTATTAAAAAGAAGGAATTATATGCTTTATAATTTTTGTGATTGCTAATAATTTGTGCTACTTATTTAAGAAATAAACAATTTTTGTTCAAGTTAACTCGAACCTGTTTTTCTATAGAATGTGTAGTAGGTAAATTTAAGTCTGATATGTATCTTGACAGTGGCAACACTGCTTACTTAGTTGTACTAGTTAGATTGCATTATGGTCCAGTAATATGTGAGTAAGCTTTTATGTGTTTTATGAACTGTTTGTGTTTTATGTAATATTTATGTGTTTTAGAATAAATTGAAAGTTTAGTTATTATTAATTGTTTTAAACCAACCTACTTTTAAATTTTACAATTACAACATCAGGTGTGGGGTAAAGAACTCGTAAGTTATTCATTTTCTTTTAAGTGTTGAACAAAATGAAGCTTGGTGAAATTAAGAAAGTAGAGTCAGCCATCATGGCGGCTTCTGTAAAAGACGCTAAAACATTTTACCAAATAATTTTTGGACTTGATGAAGGGCGTCTTAGCAGAAAAAAGCTTAAAGAATTTGAAGGTTTCAATTTGAGTGAAACTGAATTACTAAATAAAATTGAAGAATTGAAAGACACATTTTCACTAGTAGAATTGAAAAGTGCTATGAACATTTTAGGTGTTCAAATACACCCTACTCAAGATGTGACTTCTGAATTGTGTCGAGTGTTAAATAACATTAGTTTATTAGATAAAGAATCAACAGCTGAAGTAGAAGATGTTGTAGAGAAAGTTTTATTAAATGATAGGTACTTGATTAAGGATATTGCAGGCTTTCAGGTCACTCAAATTCCATTTGAAGGAATTTTTGAGTCTGGAAGGATGAGACCATGGCAAAGTATTTCTAACTCTTCTATTAAATTATAGTAAATTTGTATTTATTTATCTAATTAATGTAAATTTTAATGGTATATTGATAAATATCATGATGATCGAGGGCGATCATGGTCAGATTTGGCCGAGTTGTAGTAGGTAAATTTAAGTCTGATATGTATCTTGACAATGGCAACACTGCTTACTTAGTTGTACTAGTTAGATTGCATTATGGTCCAGTAATATGTGAGTAAGCTTTTATGTGTTTTATGAACTGTTTATGTTTTATGTAATATTTATGTGTTTTAGAATAAATTGAAAGTTTAGTTATTATTAATTGTTTTAAACCAACCTACTTTTAAATTTTACAATTACAAATGTTAGAAACACACATAACATTTAATAGAAAAACAGGTTTGAGTTAACATGTACAAAAACAGTTTATTTGTTTAATAAGTAGCACAAATTATTACCGAGCACAAAAGTATTATAAAGCATATAATTCATTCTTTTTTTTTATACAAAAAAATATAAAGCTGCAGCTTATTTTACATATTATAGTTTAAATACTATTTCCTGTCATTTAACACTAACTATAAAATTTGAAAATTACAATTTTGAAAAATCGTAGTAAGAGAAAGTTGTGTGAGTATATCACACCTGATTTTTTTTAATGGTAGAAAGCACCTTTATTTCTTCCTACCTTGGTTTCGGGATCGCTTTTTTTTTTATGATTATCTATAAAAAAATGAGCTTATTTGTTTCTGCAGTTTGCTATTAACAGCGACACTTAGTGCTGCAAAAAATTGGTTACATTTCAAGCTGTACTAAAAGTTTAAGTTTGTCCGCTTGTAGTTTGTTTTTAATAAATTTTTAACACACATCCCTTGCCTTGGTTAATGATTAATAATTTATAAAAAAAATATTTCTTTTCTGTGAAGGAGAAGGTTTCACCCTAGAACTACAGAAAACAATTTGACAAAATTTTGGTGCTGTTTATGTTGTTGGGATTAGCTCATGGGCTGTAATTATTTCAGTCCTCATGCTAGAAGGATGGACTTAGATAGGCTAAAAACATATTTTTCCTCATTTCATGATTAAAAGTTTGTCCTTTGAAAAAATTACATATATGACCAAAAATTGAAGTGAAGCATATGTACTATAATGTTTGTTTATTACTTTTTTATTTTATATAACTTACAAGAAAAATAACGCTAAAATAAAAAATAAATGAAAGATGGATGGATGGGCAAGAGAAACCAGAGGCCTCAGTGTCCCTACGTCATCCTATTTGAACATGCGTAGTCTGCCCTAACATTACTTTATTTATAATTTTTTTTTCACTTCTAGTTTTATATTCTCGGGGATTCATTTTTTTTTTTTTAAATAGCTGAAAAAAACACCATTACTTTTTAAGAAAAATATATTTTTACTTTTTCTTACTGCTGTAAGAAAGTAGTATTGTAATTTTATCAGTTTTTCAGATTTGACTTTTTAAATGAAAATATTCAGGCTGCAGTTCCCGATGCAAACACTGGAGCCAATGCTAAACTTCTATTGGGCATTGAAAATTTATTTAAAAAGTAACCCTGCCACGATCATCGAATTAAATTTCTCTATTTCTCTACAGGTTTATACCTGTCCACCCCTTGTCAAGATG
The DNA here is from genome assembly GCA_011037195.1 of Triatoma infestans. Classification (NCBI taxonomy): domain Eukaryota; kingdom Metazoa; phylum Arthropoda; class Insecta; order Hemiptera; family Reduviidae; genus Triatoma; species Triatoma infestans. The sequence continues at coordinate 3,656 of JAAEAF010004914.1, forward strand.
GATAGATTCCAGTATAAAATTTAAGAATTTTGTTTGTTTTCTCCGATTACACATTTCGACTGACTTGAAGTGGAAAGTGCATATTGGAACCAGTTGAGAGTTAAGTTGGCTTCAACAATTTATTATTTCTTTTTTTTTTTTTTTTATAAATTGACCAAATTTCTAGATATAGAGACTATAAAAAATGATTTACCACGGAAAATTGGAATTAACAACGTCGTATGCCATAGAATTTTTGGGGAAACTTGCCGGAAGCAATAAGTAGAATTTTTTCCAGATTCAGAAGAAGATTATTCGTATCTGGGGGGGGCGGGTGTTGGTGTAGTGGTTATGAGCGTGGACTTGTAAGTGGGAGGACCCCAGTTCGAGTCCAGCGTTATGACTGCTAAATTTTATATTTGTTTAAGAATGTAAATAGTAATAGCCCCCGTCCACGACACCTAATTAGGTAGTTGGACGTTAAGCCCGCCTGAAAAAATAGGCATTACTTTTTTTTATTCGTATCTTCGTTAAACGGAAGAAGAGTTGTAAAGATCATTTTAAAAAGTTATATTATACTTACTCTTTGTATTGGTATCAGTTGTCTTGGTATCGGGAATTGAAGTGAGGAGTAAGTGTTGTTAGTTAGAGAGTTTTTAGAGAGTTGTTATTCGAAATACGTACTACTGAATTATGAAAATAAACTATTTTTTAACAAATAATTTAAAGTGTTTTGAAATAGATAAACTAAGATGCACAACTGCAAACGAATATAAGAATTATGAAATGAACACCAAACATTAAAGAAGTAGTGTTTAAAACCTTGAATAGGGACGCGCTCGCTATGTGTGAAACTTAACTGCTTGATAACTGGTTGCTTGACTGATAGAATACTGATGGAAAACTGATGGAATACTGATCCCCTCCTCCAGTGGGGCGACGTTTACATTGGCTGATGTGTAAGTACGTGCCACACTAAGACATCTCTCGTAGTATATTGACCTCGGTAGTTAACAAAGGCTGGGGGGGTGGCGACGCTCTGATGATAGATGGTGGCCAGGTGGCCTCTTGAGTGAAGGACCCTTGTATGAAGGAAATACAAAAAGGGTGTTGCGGCGGTTCTCTTGACTGTATAGTGACCCCTATTCGAAAGGGTTTTGCCGACGGTTCTTTTGACTGTATATTGACCCCTGTTTGAAATGGTTTTGCCGGCGGTTCTTGACCTGCAGATAGCGGCTGGCTGAAACCACTAGTTATAATTTTTAGATTTATTTATTATTTAAAAATTATATCTTCTTTATTCTTGCCATCACATCACATCTTCCATCTTTATACATCTATAAACTAGTAGTGATGGTATTTAAAAACAAAGATAATTTATTTATCAGTAAAAATATTATTCCTTATATGAAACAATAAGCAAAGATTTAGTTTGTCCACCATTTTACAAGATATACTGCAATTCAGAATTCCTATATTACCATAGGTATAAAAATTTTTAAAATGATTCCCTCATCTGTTGGTGAACTTTTAAATTTAAAAGATTTTAAAGAAAACTGAAATGCTATTTATTAAAAAAAAATATATATTATTTGTCTATGGGGAGGGACCAAACCCTACGTTATCCAAAGCCCCCACTGGGGCCATATAGCTACCCCAAGAGAAAAGTAACAACAAACAGGGTCTAGAAGAAATATCCAGACTCGGGTCTAATCCATCTAAGATTCACTGCATTCGAATAAAAATTTATATGTACTCTCTGGATGAATTCTTAACAAAATTATAAAAACCAAAGCAATAATTTTTCCCCTGCTCAATTTGTATAATATTAGATTGGCGGCTTGGTGTCCTATTTAAACGGGCCACTTTTGAAATAACTAAACGAAGTAAGATATCTAAAAAGTGAACATAAATTTTGTTGAAGTATTTTCACTCTAGTTTATGATGGTGTTGATGTTTTTTTATTTTATCGTTGCACCTTACACCTTCAATCGTTGGTAGAATGTGGCAATTTTGTTTTGACCCCCAGTTTTTACTACTGTATTGAAAACTATTGAAAAAATGAAGAAAAATGTCGTTAATTTCATTTCAATATTATTTCAAACCGTTGTCGAGATATTCGAACCATAAAGCTTCAATTTTCTTCTTTTTTTGCTATTTTTCTGTTTTGTAAACTAAAATTAAAAGCGAATTTTCCTAATAATTCCGAATAAATAGGAGAGTTTAAATGCTGAAAAACTTAAAAGCTATTTTAAAACGGACTTAAAAATCAGGTAAAACAGCATTAAAATAAAACAATTTTCCAGTTTATTTACAAAAATCGATTAAAAAATATTTCCTATTTAGTCAAAATGACTTCCTCGGCTTAAACGGCACAAGCGCAGTCGCTGCCCAACATATGAAGTTGCTAATCGTATCATGTCTACCGGAATTGCTAAGCAGGTTTTGGTAATGTGTTCTCTAAGGGCTTCTGGAGTTGTTGGTTTTTTGGCATAAATTTTTTCTTTGAGAAATCCCCAAAGAAAGAAATCAGGAGAAGCTAAATCTAGCGATCTGGAATGCCAGCTTACCGGTCTCTGTCTTGCGATCCAGCGGTTACTGAACATCTATCTGTTAATGTTTGGTGCGGAATAGTTGGAGACAAAACTATTGGCCCATACTTCCGCCAGGTATCTTAAATGGGCAAGAATACGCTAATTTTATTCGTCAAGAGTTGCAACATTTGCTGGAGGATGTGCCTTAATCAAAACAAATCAAAGACTTAATTAAAGTGTTATTACACTGTTTTAACAAAAACATACTGATGTCGGGCGAACGCCCGAAACCGGTAGGTGATAAAAAAAAAAAGCAGGATTCACGGAAAATATCTGTGATGCTTTCCAGCTATGCGGAACCAACCACAGTCACAACAAACAGGTTATGGACCAGGAATGGTAAAGTTATGGTAAGGACATTAGAAGGGTCACAGTCAATTTACGTTCGCTCTGAAGAAGAACTTCTGGCAGTGATCAATCCCCCAGCCCTTATTTCACAGTTTTCTTCATGGACCTATTTAGTACTGAATCTAAAGGCGAAGATACTGACGCTTCTAGATCAACTGCATCTAATACTTAAAAAAAGAAAGAAAATATAATAAAAAAAGTTAATACACTCTCTTCTTCATCAAAAAACTTGAAAACTTATTTCATAAAGGATAATTTCAACAAACCCAAAACTTCCCAGGAGTAACCTCACGAGTAAAACATCATTACAATTGAGACTTTTGTGCTAACATTAATGGCCTTACAACTTTGAGCTATTTAAATAATGACCAGACTAGAGAATTGTTAATTTATGATATTCTTTGTTTCTGTGAAACCTGGTCTTTTACTGATACGATCTACTTCCCTTTTCTAAAAGATTATTTGCAGTTTATTTGTAAAGCTAAGAGAGTTTTCTCGTGAGGTAGAGCTAATGGGGGAAACAGCACATTGTTTAATAAATACAGGAAACAATAAAAAATAAAAATTGAAAAATATTGAATAGACTGTATATAGTAATAGGTGAGCAAAATGTGAAATTAAAATATTAAAAATTATATGGGAAAAATTAATATACATATAAATTAAATTAAAACATGGGAAGCAAATATTAATTATTATCACTTTCAATAAGCCAAAGAAATGGCGCTTACCTTGAAACGCATAATCCTTGTTGTCAGTGTTGAAAAACCCATGAGGCCTTAGACCATATCAGGGAAAAGAGGAAAAAATAGGAATAAAGAAATAATTCGTATGTGTATCCAACTCTTTAAGTTTTGACCAATACACTGTTACTTTGCTGATGATTGTAGATACTAATTAAATGGGCTCCCAGAACATGCACGGCAGGTAACCAACCGGAAATAACACAATTAAGGGGAACTGAACTGGCAAGGATTACACTGCGACCTATTCAAGAGAGTGTTGCATAACGACTTATTCCTTCGTGCTTAAAATAGCGAATAAGTAAGAGAGGAGAAAATGCATAGGTTACCACCCTCTACAGTTAGGATACAGACTAATAAATTGGTAAATATTATCAGTGTAGTACAATACCCCCCTTCAAAATAAAATTATTGTACACCATTACTGCAAATTTCAATTTCATTAAATACTGAACACACACACATTTATTATATTTTATAACTACAACATAATTGCCAGTAACTTTTATTTTAAATATTTTGTTTTTATTTTTTTTAGATTTTGGAAATTTCTGCATAAACAAAACTAATTTCTATTTTTAAAATTAGAACTTGCTATTATGGAAGTTCCTGCAGTATACAGTACTGCAGCGATTTCTAGGACATTGATATGTTTTGCAATCGATATCAGGAAATAGTTGCTCAAACTTAAACTGGTTTTCGATTAACATGTACTAAATGTTTGTAGACACTATCTCTCTCTCTCTCTCCTAATAGCGTGATCGCTCATTAAATAAGATATGTAGTAGACGCTACAAGATAATAATATGACCTGCTAACCTTAATTAACATTGGGGGTTTATAGATTTACAACTTTATAAGAATCATTGAACTAAAAGGGCTGCTACATTAATTACTAGTTTACTAGCTACCTTAACTAAATTTAGTACAGTGTATTTTATTCCTTAGATTTAGAATTTTTCTTTTGTTTTGTTATAGTTTAATTATAGATTAAAAAACTTTTAATTCCTCTTGCTAATGTTTTGTTTTTTAAATTTCTGCATGAAAAAACCAATTTCTATTTAAAATTAGAACTACTTTTAAATCCATTCAGTAAGAGGAAAATTCATTTACCAGGGGTTTTGAGTTGATGATGGGTGGGGGTATGTTTTCCTCTAATATTAATTCAATTTATTATATTATCTTCAGTCTATTATCTAAATCTCCTGCAAGAATTGCAGGGGTTCGATTCCCGTGAGGGCAATGTCGGTGTTGACCCAGCATCGTGATAAAAAGTGGGAAGCTACAGTTAGTAGCGCCCTAGGTAGCGAAGACCGTACCTAAGCGGCATGGGAACTGCGACGTGCTTACCACATGCCATCCCCCTATTCAAATTACCTTCTGGCAAGCCTTGGTCCTTCATAGGCTGTTGCGCCATAGGTTTTTTTTGGGGGGTTGTTGACGGGTGGCATTATGTTTTCCTCTTGTGTTTTTCAGTTTAATATATCATTCTATTATCTAAATAATATTAATTTAAATTCACACTTAATTTAAATGGATTTTTTAGTTTTTTGTATTTATTACTATTATCTCCATAAAGACACCAACAAGTTTCAATATACTTGGACCACTATCTATATATACATATGGACTTATAACTTTTGTTTGTAATAATTTTACTAATAAATTAATTTAAGGGTTTTTTTTGGGGGTAGGGGAGGTTACGCTTTCCTCTAATGTGTTGTATCAATTTATTATGTGACTCTGTCATCTATATGTAGTGGAACAACGAAATGGAAAAATAATAGTTTTGGAAAATAGTTTGGTGAAAATTAGCTAGTTCAAATAGTGTATTTTAGTGATGGGGATAGAGCCAGGTATACTATAATTTAAGGTCATGCTGCTAAAGAGACAAAAGCACAAAAATCCGTTAGGAAAATAACAATACCACTTGGCCAACTGTTTTGTAAGAGAAAATCCCCCGTTAGGGAGGGCATTCCTTCAAGACAGTCTGCAATCTGCTTTCAAACAAGAACAGTCTGGGCTAGACATTCAAAAGGAGAACACATGTTTTTCGCTCTCTTAGCATCAGTGCATATTAATAAGTTAATAATTTCTTTGTAAATAACTTGTAGTTATTATTTTAATAGAATATATTTATTGTTAGCAGTGGTGACTGCTTTCTTATTTCTGATACTTCACTCTCTTAAACATAGATACTTAGAAGCCCTTTTACAAAACCGCTCAAGCCACTACAAGCTACCACTACAAACTACAGCAACTCAACACATCCAAATACATTTTTTATAATATTATGTAGAATTAAATATGTCGGCAAAATTTAAAATTTGAAGCAAATTAGCTGACTGGAAGTACGGACATTGCTGAACAGTTTTTTTTTTTTTAGATTTCTTGGCTTTAATACCAACAGATTTAATTAAACTTGGAATACTAACTATACAAACAGAACCATATCACAGTTGTCGGAAACTTTTTTTTACCCGAGAAAACTGATTTCCGAGAGGTCCTGTGAAGCAAGAAGATAAAAATGTTCTTTCAAAAAATGTTTAAAACTACTAAACAATTTAGTAAAAATTATAAGTTTAGAGATAGTTTGTCAATTATTTACTATGTAAATTCCGTTGTAAGAGAAAGACAAGTGAGTATTTCACACTGTAATAGGATCTGAAGAGAGGGATCCAGAGTAGAGAGAGAGAGAGAGAGAGAGAGAGAGAGAGAGACATGATCACTCTCTAGTTTAGGCCAAACTAGAGTGGGATAAACTGTTTAAATATAGCTGTGTCAACCAAAGGAGCGTGTCTACTGACAGTCTTGCAGCAGAGTTCATACAGCAGTCACAACGCGTCATCAACCTTTTTCTTTACCTCTTACTAACATTTTATATATTTTAGTGTAAAGTCCAGGTAGTTTGTGCAACTTTTCTATTATACAGTGATCAGCTTTACTTCTAGTTTATTTATCTATCTAACCCAACTTCTGTCCTTCTCAAATCAATTTTTTTCTTTACTTTCCCTTACTCCTGTTAAGACGAAGTGTTGTAGCCGTGTCAAATTTTCGAATTTGAGTTTTCAGCGGAAATATAATGTTTAGAAGTTCCCTGAGTAGAAGAATAATGTTTTTAGCAAATGATCTGCTTGTGTGTGTGTATATGAACAAAATATCTCGAAAAACGAAATGTCGCCGGGAAGCCTCAAACTTGATATTCCGTCTCGGGCAGTCTTATCAACTGAAGTGCGTATTCACTGATTTCTTTTTTGTTTTTCTAGTTTTTCGCTATTTCCTCGAAAACAGCTGCAATGATTTTCTTTAAACTTAGTATACTATTTACACACGTTATGATCTATCTAAGAGATGTGAGAAGGGAGAGGATTTTAGAGAGAATGGATTTTAGATAAATAAACTAGATAATATGTTGAACACTGTATAATGAAAGAAAGCTCAAGCTGCAAGGACTTTACAAGTATATATAGAAGTTAGGTAGCGAGAGATATATATAAAGATGAGAATCTAGTAGAAGGTTGTTAACTGGTCTTAAGCTGTCGGTCGTAAAACTGTCCTTTTTTTTAAGGGTATCTCGGTTATATATATACGGGTATATATAGAATATCCCACACTAGACTGGCCTAGGTAGCGAGTGACTAGGTTGATTCTTCGTTCTTCGGTTCCAATGAATCTTTACAGATTCGGATCCCATTACATCAGTACACCTATCTCGGGAAAATTGATTTTGCCTTTCCATTAGGCTAGTATAGATAGAAAGATGCGATGTCATATTTATAGATTTAATAATATTTTATGCATTTCTAAAGTGACTGCAAGTTTCATTTTGTTTTCCGCAATGTATTAGCAACTGATTTATCGCATAGATAACATATAAACAATGTATATATTATATAAACAATGTTTCTAAACACTAAATAGATGACGTGCATGACTCACATCATTTATACAGTTAAGTAGACGGGTTATACTATAGAGCTTACCTGTATTCACACTTACCAACACAATGGTGTAAAATGGTTTGTATAGTGTAAGTAAAAGGATGCCAAGTATCTTCTGTGTTCAGTAATCTCTAGAATTGTTGTATATATACAGGTACAAACACACAAACATATTCACTTCTTTTAAAGTGCTACAGGTATATATATGTACGCTACAGGACTTTGTTGTATGTACTTCCTTTTACAATAGAGCAAAAACTCTGCGGCGGCATGTGTAATATTATCACAAAGAGATGGTAATACTGAATTTATTCACTAACATAATGACAAATAATATTTCTGCCTGTGGTACGTGTAGTTTAAGGAATAGGGTAAATCAAACATTTTTTTTTTAATAAAAGTATTTTAATATTTATAATAAATTATTTTAAACCATGTTTTAAAACATCTTGTTGACGTCTTTAATTTAATAATTGAATAAAACCGTAAACAAACCGTCCAGGTAAAGTCGCTGTTCCGTTAACTGATTTTCATCAACATTGAAATATAATCAACTCATTTAATGCTATTAGAATCGTATAATAAATATATTGATTATTGCACTTAAGAGTAAAATCTTACTTATCTCATCCCCTCCCCAGGGACGCCCCTAACATATATTTTCCCGGAAATAAGGTTAGAAATAAAAGTGATTAGCCTACATTTATGTATACATAATATATGTAAAAAATTAAAAGCAAAAATCATTGCGACCTTTTTGCGAGAAAATCAAAACAGAAATAAACTGAAAAATACATTCAGTTAGCTTTCGATTAATCGATTTTCTGCAGCATCTGTTTTTTTTTTAATTATGCAATGGCCGACTGTTTTGGAGTCACTCAGAAGAAGAGATTGTCCGCCAAATCTTCTGAAATTGATTCAAAGCTACCTCACCAAAAGGATGGTGGTGCTAGTGACTCAAGCCGGCGAGATTTCAAGGCCCATAACTAATGGTTGTCCGCAGGACTCATTCGTGGGCCTACCCCTGTGGAATCTAATTTTGGATAAATTGTTAGAGCAAATTGAGAATATGGACTATGATGATTTGGTTGCATACGCTGATGACCTCGCAATAGTTGTCCATGCAGACTCTCGTCGGGAGTTAGAAGAGCGTGCTAGCGCTGTAGTGTTCCGGATAAGGAACTGGCGTCAGGGAGAGAAGCTGCAGATTTCGTTCGAGAAGTCTAAAGTGATGCTAGCTTTATCCCGTGACCCAGAATAGTCCCGTGACCCAGTTTGAGTATCTGGGCGTGCTGCTGGATTGGAAGCTTTCTTTTAAGCCCCATATTCAGAGGGTTGCCTCCAGATGTCTCAGCTTGTACCAGGAAATACAAAAAGTAGCCCGTGGTGAGTGGGGGCTGAAGACTGGCGTGGCCTTAACTATAGGGACGTGGTAGAGAATGTTGCAACGTACGCAGCTGCCTGTTGGGCTGACAAGCTGGACGTGCAATCGTACAGCGGCACTCTATTACGAATGCAAAGAGCCGTTTTGTGTTCTGTGATAAGGGCCTATGCGACATCATCCACGGTCTTCTTACCCATGGCCACTGGTATGTTGCCGCTTGATTTCCTCGTAGAGATGAGGGCCCTTACCGATAAGTATGAGAAAGGGGGAATGATTGTCCTTGATGGTGAGGAACTGCCCAGTCAGACGCCTCCTACCTTTGCAAAGAAAAAGATCCAAGAGTACGAGATTGGGAAGTGGCAAAGACGCTGGGACGAAGCAGAGAAAGGGAGAACCACATATGAGTTCTTCCCGAATTTGCATCACAGACGGTCGATTCAATGGCTGGAGCTATCCCAAACCATAACGCAATATTTCACGGGGAGTTCAATTCTAAGCTCCATGAGCTGGGATTAAAAGCTTCTCCAAATTGCGAATGCGGTGAACGGGACACAGTGAATCACGTTCACTTCCGAGGTCCTCTCCTCGATGAGGCAAGAATCCATATGGAATTCAAGCTGAAAAGGAGAGGAGAGAACTGGTCGGGAGATTGTAAAGAGTTGATGAAATGTGCTACAATTTTTGAAGACTTTGTTGAGTTTGCTCGCCAAGTAGCGGTAATGTGAAGAACTAGACGGGTATGTAGAGGTCCGCCTCCACGTGGCAGGATGGTAACTTGCCTACTATGTAGGCAAGGCTAAGTGACCATAGGTACCGGTTTTGTCGCTATGCACTAGGTATGGTGGCCTTGAGCGTGTTCTAATTTTGAATTTTGACTACATAGACAGACAAACACACAAATTTCTATAGTAAAAAAATATAAAAAAAAAAAAACACTTTTTGGTGCACAGAGAATTAATTTCAAAATATGTAATTTCCACTAAAAATATTTCAAAAAAATGATTCATTATTAAATTTAATTTCAAAAGAACTAAATTAACATGAACTATTCAAATGAATTAGTATTGGGGTTTAATAACATTTTATTCCAAAACTTGATTATATTGTCACATTTATTTGAAGCTTTGTATTATGTACCTAACAATCCAACAATGTAAATAATTTTAATACAAAATTTCGAATGTGATTGTTTATTGAGTTTCTGCATGATTGGCGTGCTACAGAATAGCATTACTGCACAAATAGATTAACCTACATACAAATTTATTTTACGTATTCAATATTGAAAAGTGGACTAAATTTCTAGTAAATATATACAGAACTTTCTTCGCTGTGAATTTTTATATAAAATGTATATTCACTATTTTTTTTTGTTTAAGAATTCGTTCATTTTTTTTTTTTTTTTACGAAACGCACATTTAAAAACACATTTCCATTGTTTCATTTAATTTTAATTAAATAAAAGACACAATTTTTTTATAAAACGTAAGATGTGAAAACATAATCAATTATATGCCCTATAGAATTATAAAGTAATTATTTAAATTTGCATTTTAAAAAGTACATAATAATAATATTGTTTAATAAGCCTTTATTTACATATTTTACAGAAAATGAAAAACTTTAAATCTCAAATAAATATCAAATAAACAAAATAAAAGAAACTTCCACTGAGTAATTTAAAAAAAAAAATAATAATAATAATAATAAATAAAACTTCTCTAGTTTATTACAATAAACTTAAATTTTCTTAATTATTTGAATTTTATTATATTATATTGTAGTTAAATGAAATCAAAAACTGTATTAGTTTATATATATATATATAATCGCATACACTATATATATATATCTTTCTAATGTAAATATGTAGGCTTTCCCCTAAGGGAGATTGTAGTCCTTTGCCGGTGACCAGACGTACCCAAGGTTAAGCCTTCCCTGATTTCTTCACTTGTTCGCACTTCTTATTCCAATAATCTATATCTTTCGCTTTCCTCATCCAGTTACTCCCTCTTCTTTTTTTATTTCATCTGGCCATCATTTATGCTGCCTACCTTTTTTTTCCTTTTTCCTTCTATATGTAACCATTCCGTGACCATCCTTATATGAGTATCCATTCTAGCCAGATGTCCAGCCCACTCCCACTTTAACTTCTTACAGTACTGAGCTGCGTCTCTCACTGAAGTTATTTCTCTTATAATTTGGTTTCTAATTCTATCTCTTCTCTTTATATTTAGCATGCTCCTTTCAACACTTCTTTGCCAGATTTCTATTCTCTTTTCTGTAGCTTTAGTGGTCGACTAAGTTAGACAACAATACGTCAACACGGCCAGGATATTGTAGTTGAATATTGAGCTTCTTCAATTTGACATCTTTATTGGCTTTCATTATATTTTTCAGCGACCAATATTTCCTCCAAGTGAGAGCTATGCGCCTCTGAATCTCTTTCGTGAGCCTGTTTTGGAAAGTCTCTCTTTAAGAATCAATCTAGAGGATAGACTCCACAATATAATGGAGTTGTTGAGGAGAGAAATTAGGTTTGATCGAATGAACGAGATATGAAGACACTGTTATAATGTAGCTATAAGTTTACACTAACTGCACTGGACTTTATAATGAAACTGATAGAATAAAAGGTGGAAGAAGAGATATGGTTGAATCTGATAGATATCCTCTAGATAGATTCTCCCTGGCTTATATACACTGGTTCTCCCACTCTAGCCTGCTTAAGTCAGAGAGTGCCAGAGAGGGCCTGTCTTCTCTCTGCTGGCTATTACATCGCACTGCGATCTGAAAAATCTATTGTGCCCCCCGGAGCCTTCTCAGTACACTGCCGGCCTCCAAGCTACAGACACAGTGCAGAGTACACGAGCACAGTGTTCTCTAGCTACAGACAACACTTCTCATCACCGTATAGTGAGTAGTAGAAGTTACTAGGAAGAGAAAATCTAAGGGCAGCATGCTGGATTCGAACCCGGGACCTCCGCGTTGTTAGTCCAGCTTGCTAACCACTGAGCTAATCCATTCGTTCTTCCTTGGCTTATGCCAATTAAATAGGAACGGAGACCCTAGTTTGTGTACTGTGTTTGTCCTTACCTGTAAAGTGTAAAGTATTTGTATTTTAAGTGTATTGTGTACTGTTCTGACGAAGTGCATGGAGTACTTAGCTGTGGTAACCCTTGGGGTCGCTACTCCCTAACAAACTGCATACAACATATACTTCTTGCGGGCAACATACACATATATACAGACTATTCATTAAAAACTTTTTTTTGCACGTTAATGACCTCAAAACATGTATTTCCAGTGAAACTCACCTTCGAAAATTTGAAATTGTTGTAATAATACCTGCTCTCTTAAAGTGGTAAGAAAAAGGATAAAATATTATTAGTGAATGGTCTGAGATATAGTGTGTCAGCGTTTCTTTACTGATTTTTTAATAATATAGTTGATTTATATCAATATTTTTATACAAAAAAAGTGTAACGGCAAGAGAGAAACTGGGATTGATTAATTAGACGAGATATGAAGACACTGTTATAATATAGCTATAAGGTTACACTAACTGCACTGGATTTGTAATGATTTTATAGAATAATGGGTGAGAGTTGAGTTATGACACGATGCGATGTATATGGTTGAATCTGATAGATAGAATGTCTAGATCTCTCACTGGTTTATATACAGGTTCTCCCCACTCTAGCCTGCTTAAGTCAGAGAGTACGAGAGAAAACAGACTCTCTCTGCTACTCTCTGACTTGAGCAGGCTAGAGTGGGGAGAACCAGTATATAAGTCAGTAAGAGATCTAGACATCAATCAATCTATCAGATTCAACCATATATATCGCATCGTGTGATAACTCTACTCTAACCCTTTATACTATAAAATCATTACAACTCCAGTGCAGTTTGTGTAAGCTTATAGTTATATCATAACAGTGTCTTCATATCTCGTCTAATTAATCTAACCTCACTCCTCATCAACTCCATTATATATCTCTCTCGTACTCTCTGACTTGAGCAGCCAAGAGTGGGGAGAATCTGTATATAAACCAGTGAGAGATCTAGACATTCTATCTATCAGATTCAACCATATACATCGCATCGTGTCATAACTCTAGTCTCACCCTTTATTCTATAAAATCATTACAAGTCCAGTGCAGTTAGTGTAACCTTATAGCTATATTATAACAGTGTCTTCATATCTCGTCTAATTAATCAATCCCAATTTCTTTCCTCATCAACTCCATTATAAAAGTAATTAAAAGAGTCTCATACCATTAAAAGAGACTCTTGTTTAAATCAAGTATTACTCACTATAACTCTAATATCTACACTATATCGCTCATGAGATCTCTCCACAGTACATCACACATCACACAACTTGTGTCTCTGGTGGTTGGTTATTTTTTAACACTTAACTTATATTTATTTGAACTGAAAACTTCGAAACATTACTTTGGTCCATAAAAAAAAAAAAAAAAGCACATCCTTCCGCCATTAATAAAACTAAATAATTCAGACAAAACTTCTTTTTTATCTCCCACTATTTCCTCTGGTGTTAAATTTTCTTTTTTTTTATGAAAATAACTTTCAAATTAAAATAAAAAGCTTTATATTTCTCACCTAACTTGTTTCATTTAATTTTTTTTATTTTTATTTTCAATTTTTATTTTTACACTTACTTTCTTCTCTGAATTATTTGTTTACTACTAAAAGAAAGTTAAGTTGTGGGAAAAGTTATTCTAATTTTTTTTAAAAAAATGTTGGTAGATAAACGCGACCCTCCACTTTTGGCACGAACTATAACAATGACACGACAAAACTATTCATTGTGTATACCACTAGAACTATAATTTCCCTATTACTCCATCATTATAATATATTTAGTAATATAACATGATAATAATAGGGGTTTCCCAGTAAAAAAAAACAGTATATAACATCATAAAGTTTCAAGGCTTTTCCTTTGTTGTTTTAATTATTTGTTGTTAAAGGTTCCAATATATTGTTGTGCCTAAATAGCAGATATTGTGGAATCGTAAAAGATATATTATATAGATTGAATCTCGTCTTTTGATTTTGTCTATCGCTCGATGTCTTCTAATATTTATAGATTTTCTACAATTTTTTTAATTTCGACCATCCAAATACAAGTTTCTGACCAAAAATCAAATTTTTGCCTAGAAATTTATATTAATTTATATTAAATAGAAATTTATATTAATCATTTTTTTTTAAATCTGGTTGGTGTTATGTAATTAAACAGTGGTTACTACTATTTCCGGAGCTAGATAATGAGGCACATAATGAAGATGCGAGACATCATAAACCAGCTTATGAAGATAGATAGATTGTTGTAGGGGATTATCGCACTGCGACCTCAAAGATCTATTGTCCCCCCGGAGTCTTCTCAGTGCACTGCCGGCCTCCAAGCAGTGTTCTCTAGCTGCAGACAACAGTGAGTTGTAGAGGCTCGTAGCAAGAGAAAATTTAAGGGCAGCATGCTGGGTACGAACCTGGGACCTCCGGTTGCTAGTCCAGCGCACTACCACTGAGCTAATCCTTTCCTTCTCCCTTGGCTTTCGCCAATTGACCAGGGACGGAGACCCTAGTTTGTCCTACTATGTTTGTCCATGTCTGTAAAGTGTAGAGTGTATGTATTTTAAGTGTATTGTGTACTGTTCTGACGAAGTACATGGAGTACTGAGCTGTGATAATCCGTGAGGTCGCTACTCCCCAAGTAACTGCATGCAACAGATACCTCTTGCGGAAGATAGAGAAAATCAAAATAAATAGTAAAACATACGAATTTAGGGTTTATTTGTTTTTGTTTTTTGTTGTTTTCTTTTTTTTTATCATGTTTCGATTGAAATGCACGCTGGTGTAAGTAGTAACTGTGCAGCTCGATGTTAATCGAATCCATATTGTAACATCTAGATATTCATACTTGTATTTTTTACATTCTTTTACTCCCTGCTAAGAGGAAGTACTGAATTGCGTCAAATTTTTGAAACTGACTTTTTACCGGAAATCATGTTTTCAGGTCTCCTGACTACACTTGTAATGGAAATATGTTTGGTTTGTTTACTTCTCGTAGGAAGGGTGGATTCACACCATTGTGTGTGGTTTTCTGGAAAGAAGTCCCGTACACTATACTTCGGAGAATTATGGATTTTAGATTTGGGATCAATATCTGCTGGAAGCCGCTAATGACCAAGCAGTTAATGCGATAAAAAATATATGCATGGACGCTTGATTAATTTTTTTTGTGTCAAGGTCGTTTTCCGAGTTGGTAATGAACGATTTTCGCATGATGTGTCAGTTTTTGTTTTGTAAATCGTATTTGATTGTCCTATTAAATCTTTTATCGATATAATTCCAATATAATATTACTATGCAATGGATCACATGTTTCCTTACAGTTACTCTCAGAGAGGAAGTAAAGAGAGTGGAAGCTAGACCAGCCTGCCCAAAAAGGTTGCTTGACACCAATTGACTCTCATTCGAACAGCCATCAACGTTCAATGACCATCGTTCTCACACCATCACTCAACCAGTCAGTCTGTCACTCTCTTTTCATGGTACCATCTCTTCTTCTAAATTACACAATGGGAGTCCTTGCAGTGCATTAACATTCTCTTAATAGACTTTTCGTTGCTGTAATAGTGTGACAAGTTCCAATATAAATTAATAGTATTTGTAATAATTTGCCTAAGGCATAAAATTATAGAGCTCGTAAAAATAAACTCTTGGCGTTAGGGGGAATTCTTGCCAGAATAATAATTTAACAAAAAGCACCGCCAAAAACAGTTTTTCAAACTCAAAGGCCCACAAAATATGTATTTCCGGATGGAAACAGAAGTTCGAAAATCTGACACGATCGCAATACTTCCTCTTACCAAGTATTAAGATAAGATTAAGATTAATGGGTGACCTCTTTGTGTGCATATTATGTCTGTCTGTACAAAATATCTCAAACATGAAAAAACACTGATACTTCAGCTTACTACTCGTTTAGGTAAGAGAAAGCCGTGTCTGTTTTTCTTATAACTATTACGCTCACATTTATAAGTAAAAAATGTAATTTTAGACTTTAAGATATGTAATTTAAATTATGTCTCTTCCGCTAAGGGTTAAAAACAACTATCAAAAGTTGTTAAAGTATAACTCTTTTAATTTGTTTCACAATATACACACGTTCTATATGACAGTTTTAAACAGTTAAATTATTTTGACCGTGAGTACAAACAAAGTTTTAACACACATCTAAAACTCAAAAGTCTCGAATGATGGCATTATTAGAAACTTTTGCCCACCTCACAAAACTGTTATTAACATTTATACAGAATTATACCTTAGACTATGATATAAAAGCGGCTGGAGAGTCACCGTTTCAAATGCAAATTGCATTTGGTTTTCGTCGGTGTTGTTCTCTCAAAGCCATTGTTTATAATCTTCCTAAGGCAAGAGCATGGATTTTGTGTGTGTGTCTGTGTGTGTGTGTGGATGTAGGCCTCTTTATCTCTCTCAACCCATTCCATTCGGTTATCTCTCTGTTACTAACCAAGTGTAAGCATTCTTTAGCCCTTACTACCTTCGCTCACTCTTTTTATTCGTTTAACCGTAAAACCCGGAAGTTGAAAGGAATTCCTCCTGTTCTCATGGCTTTCCCTTCACTTCCGTAGAACATCATACCGGAAGTCAGTTCTTCAGCGCTAGTATTCAAATAGCTCGATTAAGATATTTCTTTATGCTCTTTTTTTTTTTTTTTTACTTTATTCTGAAATCCTTTTGAAATGTTGATTTCATTCTCTTTTTTTCTCTTTTACAAATGGTAGGAATGGTACTGGCTTCTGATTCCATTATTCATTAGAAGGAACAGAATTCATGAAGAAATAGTTTAAAAAAATTTACTCATTCTTAAGAGATAAGTATATCGATTTCATAGTGGAATTCAAATTAAATTTTGTAGATTCCCATAAGAGAAACCGTCGTTGTTTAAAACTTTCTTGGGCTTTGTTAAGGAATTTACTTATTTATTTATTTATTTATAACTTGCTGCTTGTTTGGTTCTTGCTTAGGCTTTTGAAACTTTAGACGTGTATTGTTTGTTTTTAATTTGTATTGTTTTATAGCTTTTTCTTAGTTTTAGTAAGAGGAAGTATTGTGTTAGTGTTAAATTTTCGATATCACGTTTTCACCGGAAATACACGATTTGAGTCGGGAAAACTTGGTTTATAGAAAATTTTCATGAATGTGTGTACATTGCAATATGGGCGAAACGTAGGTTTCTTGCAAACCACTGGACGCGGTCTCAACCCGGAAACTCAACCTAAAGAATCAAATTTATAACTCTTTATTTTTCCTTTGGTTTAACTTCAATTTCTAACTATATTTTTTACAGGTTCTTACAAAAAATTTTTGTAACTTGTTCATATTTTTTTTTATAAAATAACATTAATTAATATATACTAAGTTATTTTAAGGCTACCACTAATATATTGTTTACAGGTGCATCCAGCCTTGAAGGACTAGGCCTCAAATTAATACCAGAAATGCCGCATAGAGGTGGCCGTGTTATGATGATCTGTTCATATGATCTTGGCACTTCACCACTCTGCTATGTTAAATGGTATCGAGGTAATTTTGAATTCTACAGATATACACCGTCTGAAGATCCCCCGCATAAATTGTTTCCATATCCTGGGGTTCATGTTAATGTAAGTAAATAATAAAAATTAATATATTTAATTTAATATTTCATGTTAATTGTTCATCTAATATTTTTTTTGTTTTGTCAATTATTAATTAAACTACTTATTTGTTAATTACTAGCTAGGCCACAAAGAGTTCTTTTGCATCCTAGATTCCTCGTTTTTCTAAAAGGTTTTATTGGCGGATAACTGAACTATCTGCAACTTTTGCTTGTTCAGTTCGTCGTTTAAATCGTATTCTCCATAGAGAGGGGCAATCTAACGGTGGAATACAATGTGATGATTGAAGATGAGAGAGAAACACTGACACTGATAGTCACCCACTTTATATTTGCACTTATAAGTTGATAAGGAGAATTATAATAAGTAAAGAATAGAAATTGAAATAGCAACTAAAGACTAGCGCTGTCCTGTGCTAGATATTAGAAGTATTATATCGGAGGCATTGTTGCGAAAGTGATAAGGAAGTACAATATAATATTTCAGGCTTCCACAGCCATTGTCATGTAAACACTTATAGGTCTTCGGGTTGAGACCGCGGCCGTGGTTTGTCTGAAACAGATGTTTTGCCCATATTATAATAAGCTTCTTCAGGATAGTATCCCCTCTAAGCTGAACAATTGAGCGTTGCTGCAGTTTCAAAGATCACATTAGCCTCAAGAAGTCATTATAATATGGGCGAAACGTCAGTTTCAAACAAACCTCTGCCGCTCCCTCAACCCGAAGACCTAAATGTTTTACAGGATGTATATTTCTATCACATCATCCTGAAATAGGAACTGCTTGAGGAATAACTAAAATATACCTAGTTTGGGTATGTGGTTTGAAAAATTTATGTTAACAATCAACAAATGTAAATGTTAACAATATAACAAAAAAAAATCCTATAGCCTATGAACAGCTATTGTTTGGTAAGCATGCACCGGTTCAAACGCTGTTTAGTTCTGGCCTATTTAGATTTACTACCAACTGTAGCTTTCCACTTTTTCTTGCAACACTGAGTCAACACCGTCTTAGCCCTCAAGGGAATCGAATGCTAACGTCTCGCATCAAAGGTGAGTACAGGGGAGAGTTTAGCTCACTGGTTAGCGCACTGAACTCCCACGCGGAGGACCAGGGTTCGAGTCCAGCTGTGCTACCCTTATTTTCTTTTCTTACTTAAATTTTTTCTTCCTAGAAGCCTCTCCATCTTACAGTGTTACAATGATGGACAGTGTTGTCTGTAACTAGAGAACACTGTCCGGAGGACAGCAGTGCACTGAGAAGACTCCGGGCACCAATGACCATAGATAGTGACGCGCATTAAATTTTAAAAAAATTATAATAATAAAATGGCTAGTATGCTAACTACTAGACCAGGCGCGCGGGCAACTAAAGAACTAGCACTCCTGTAAAAGTAAGAATAAAAACAATGCAAGCAAGAGAAAACACTTCATTGTACAAAAATTGTTTACGATACTACCTCTAATTAGATATTATTTATAATAGTAGTTTGACAAACAAACAAAACGAAATTAAATAAATAGTTTTTGCTTTAAATTATTACTAATTTTTACTTTTTCTAATTTATAATAACTAATTAATACTAATTTTTACTTTGGCATTTTAAATCTATTTATCGAAATTGGTTTCAGAATATATCTAAATATTATTTAAAATCGAATGTAGAGAACAGCATCAATAAGTTGGGAAGAATTATAGATCTAGTCATCAATACTACGAGGAGGGGGATATAATGCTGAGAAAGTTTATTAATATTGTCTGTGTTAAGAGAGGTAAATTCTATAAACCGACAACTGACTCTTGAAGAACCATCGCTCGTAAATTTAGGTACAGTACCTCTCGAATCAAACCCTAATTTCCATAAATTTAAATTCCTTCTCTCCGAACTGTTCCCAGAGTTTCTCCTTATAAAAAAAAAAAGGATAAATCTCTTAAAGATGTCTCTTTTTTTATTCAGGGGATACCAAAGATGGAAAAACATACTGGTTAATGACGTAAAGTTTTTGGTTAAGATTAGAAACGGTCAGTAGTGTTAAGAATTTTCGACTCCTATTTACAGAATGGTTCTGTGAATGGAGAAATATTTGTGATAAATATGGAATTCCGTTAGATAGATTAATTAATAGACAAATTAAAATAATAGATGTTGTAGCTGTTAATAAAGAAAACCTTTCAAATAGTTATATAAATCTGTCCAGCAAATATCACTCACGGTTCAAAGAATTCAACTTAATAATTATATCTATAGTAAGTGAGATAGACAGTCACTTTTGTCTTTGGTCATTCCTACAGGGTTAGGTTGCCTTCTAGGGAAGATTGGTTAACCCTGAGTCCGTCTGGTGACGTACACGGACGGTTCCAGGATGGATGGTAGGTCTGGGGATGCCGTCTATTTTGAGACGGGAGACCATTTGGTAGCGCCTCTTGGTGAGTGGGCCACCGTTTTCCAGGCTCAGGTTTATGCAATTCTTTGCTGTATTTTGGATGAGAGGGTGCCTAACACTAATTTAAAAGGTGTTTGTATCTGCTCGGACAGCCAGGGCGCCTTGAAGGCGCTTAATTCATGTGTCTTCACTTCCAGGTTGGTGTTGGAATGTTCTAAAAGACTGGAAGATCTTTCTTCATTAAAGGATGTGCTTCTGGTCTGGGTTCCAGGTCATATGGGAATCTTTGGGAATGAAGAGGTGGATAGGTTTGGCAAATTAGGTGCCTCTCTCCCTTTCATTGGTCCAGAGCCTGCTGTTGGTGTGTCTTCTGGCACATGTTTGTCGGGCTTTCAGACGTGGATGACCTCACAGCACTCATCCTTATGGATGAGTGCAGTGGGTTGTCGGCAGTCTAAAATGCTCATTGGGGGCCCGGACGGAGCTTTGAGTAGCGGGGTCCGATGTCTTTCACGGACCTCCCTCAGGCATCTGGTTGGATTCCACTGGCATTGTGGTTTAAGGAGACATCTCTATACAATGGGACTCATGCATGACCCCTTTTGTAGAGTTTGTGAGACGGAGGAGGAAACACCCTTGCATCTGATGATGGATTGTTTGGGCTGTGAGGAGATTAGGTTTAGGACCTTCGGCCGGAATAGGATATCGGTAGAGGATCTTAGGCTGTGTCCTTTTAAGGTTTTGGTCCGATTTGTTCGGTCAGTGGTGAAACTTAGATGGTTAAAACCTGGGCCTGGATTTTCGTTCTAGTCCCAGTGGTTGTTATTCTTTAGGTGGTTGCTATTCTTTAGGGCTATATGGGCCCTCGGAGGCTTTGGGTAGCGTAGGGTTTGCCCTCCCCTTCTGTGAATAATAATAATAATAAGGAGTAGATAGACAGTCAATAAGTTGGATATTTAAGATACGTGAGGAATTGCTATACCTGAATAAGTACTGTTTTGATAAGGATATAAAAACATGCTCTCTCTGCAATACCAGAGAAGATGAAGATATCTTCCATTTTATAGCTACCCGTCCAATTCTAAATGAATTTAGATTATTGTATCTTAATAAAGCAAAATTGGATAGAGAGGAGTTTAAAGATTATGCAAATGGAAAAGACTGGGGTAGCTTAATCAAATTTTGTAGACAGGCATGGCAATATAGTTATTTTTTGGTATCCGAATTTAATTTTTAATGAATGGCAATAGAGGATTTTATGCAATAATTAAAATTTATTAAATGAGGTATTATTTGTTCTGTCTATTCTTGGTAGATAACATGGAGCCCCGAGTGAAAGAATATAATTTGCAAACAAGTTTTTGATTTATAAATTTAATTTTTATTTTTTCCAAAATTCTATTACTTTTTTTTTTTAATTTAATATTCACTTTCTTCTTTTTCTGTTTTACTTATGTATTTTAGTATCCTTATTGTTGTTTATTTAATGTTAATTATTTTACTTTCTAATTATGAAAAATAAGTACTTTTAATTATATATAAAAAATATTGTAATTACATAGCAACTCCTCAGACGGTCCTATGGACCATGAGAATGGTCTGTCGACCATTGGTCGACAAATGGTCTGTCTGAGTGTATTTTTATTTTTATTTTCATTTGTATATTTTGCTTATTCAATAAAGACATTTATTATTATTATTATTTAAATAAATTTACAACCTAAATATTTGATGGTTTCATCCATACAAATCGAACTTAGCATCTGTATATAATTATAAAGATTAGTGCCCAAGTTTTTTTTTTTTTTAACAAAAAACTATAATTAGAAAGTTTTAAAAGTTAATTTGAAACGCCGCACTAAGGGCTTTGAGAAAGCCTTGGTGGAGTTCGAAATTGGTGGGAGAATGTCGGAGGAAGCTCAATGCTTTAGCACGGAGGGGTACGGTGCGCCTCTATTGGATACCCGGACACGCGGGAATAGAGGGGAATGAGAGGGCAGACCAGCTGGCTAGGGAGGGATCATCTCAACCATTTTGCGGTCCTGAACCAGCCCTGGCTGCCACAAGACGTTTCGTGACAAACAGATTAGACTTTGGGAGACGAAAGTTTTGGAAAAACGCTGGGGGGACACGCATGGGTGCCTCCAAGCCAAAAGATTTATAAAGACAAATAGGCAGGGAACTTCGGAGTATCTACTGTCCCTTAGTAGGACGGGTCTGAGGACCCTGATAGGGATAGTGACTGGACACACTTGGGTGTCCAGCCACTTGTTTAATCTAGGGAGGACGTCTAGTCCCATTTGTCAGAACTGTGACGACGGAGTCAGGGAAACGGTGTACCACTACCTTTGTCAGTGTCCCCGTTTCGCTGGAACTAGGTTTCGTGTCTTTGGGAGGGCATCACTCTCGCGGGATTGTCTGCGCGAGCTGGAGTTTCGGGATATCTTGGGATACTGTAGACTAACCGGTAAGCTACCGGGGGAGATTCATTAAGGGGATAGGGGGGTCTCGGGGGGATAAAGGCCACATAGGCTTAGGTCCCGCGCCATTAGGCACCCGAATTATTATATTATATAATTTGAAACTGTTAACAAAAAAATTAATAATAAAAGCTAATTTTTTTTTTATTATTATTAAATTTGCCTTCTCTTTTTTCCATTTTCTCTGAAAGTACATTTTTTATTTAAAATTAAATTCCAACATAAAAATATACGAATTTTTCCTTTTTTTTTTTTTGTTTTGTTTTGTTCCTACAAATATATCAAATAAATGTTTGAATAAGAAGGAAGAAGAAATAATTTTATATTCAAAACAGGGGACAAGCAATCCCTCAATTCAAACAAAACTAAACCCACCAGTGTTATTAATCTTTTCCACCAGTGTTTTAAACTGTTTAAATTATCATTTTATTTCAATTTTTAATAAAAAAGCAATAGTGAACGAAAATAAATTGGATGATGCCGATGTCTTATTTCATTTTTAAACTAGGAAAATTTCTTTGGATGCTGTATAATTTATTTATTTATTTTTTTTTTATCACCAAATAAATCTTACTAACAAGATATTTTTAATGATATTTACTTTAGAAAGTGTTGTTAATATTTTTGTTTAAATTACTATTAATATTTTAAGAAAAGTTGATACCCGTTGTAGTTAGGTGTTAAAATTGCCAATTGCACCAAAGTGAAAATTAATTTCCGGTTTCTCTACGGAAGGAAATAAGACCTTGATAGTTTTTTTCTGCAGATATTTGCTAGATTTTATTTAAAAGTAAGTACTGTAGAATAAAGTGATGATACAACTATTTGGTGTTCGAGTTAATATTAAGTTATTATTAGATAGATAGATTGAGAAAGAGGTAGCTGAGCCTCATTCCACCGCAACTTACACATAGGAGATCTATTGTGAATCCTTAATGATTATCCTTCAGCGTCGCCCTTCTAAGTAGGCCGGTTCCGTATGAAGCTCATGGCTTCGGGATTACCCCCCCCCCCAACTAAAGAAACCTTGTCCTCATCAGGCCGGCACACTCACAAAGATATGTATTTTAGGGTTTCTTTCTCGGCCTTACAGAATCGGCATATCGCATTGTCTGTAAGTAGACTGGTGCATGGCCCTATTCAGCCTGGAATCCCCGTTAGTAGACCCTCCATTATCCTTATGACCTTCCAGGTAGGCTTCGAGCTCTCCCTCATAGAGCATCCGTCTATTTGTTGCCCAAATATCCTGCATGTCTCGGCCTCTCAAACGAATGTCAGCTTATTCCGAGCATCCACCTCCGTTTGGGTGGTTAGGTAATCCCACACCATTCCTGAGACTTATTTAGTGTGACGAAAGTGCTTTCAAAGCATACTGGCTATTGGAGTAATGGCCACTTTCCTCCCTAATAATCCTTTCGCTATAATTTCCTCAGCACAGAGCTTTATCGCCACTCCTTAGCCCTTTCAAGACCGTGGCATATTTTCCCAAACTGACTTTAGTTTTAATCTTAGGCCTATTCCCATAGACTTCAGCTCCGACCCCAGGCTGAGTCTTGGAGCCGTCCATGTACCAGATTGAGTTCCCGAGCATGGAAGGGCCTCTGTCCCATTCACTTCTGTCCGGTATTCTAGGACGGAAATTTCTATCGAAATTAAACCTAGGATTCATCCTATTAAGTTAATATTAAGTAAGCTGTTAAGTTCTCCAGAAAAATAAATACTATTAGAGCTTCCCAGATACTATAGTGCTCACAGCGGATTTGGATGTTGAGCTTAATTCAAGCCTGAACTTGTCTGTTACAGAGATAGCATGTATTAGCAAAGCATCCAAAATTCTGGGATTTCTTACAGTGAAATATTGTAAGGTAAAATTGGAACTTCAAAATGTTTTCTCAAGCCCTGGTTGCTACACCCTTTTATGGTCGCATTACATTTGTCAAGTAATGAGAAATTCAACTTTCAGAAGAAAATATATGCCTAATATTTGATGTTTGACCTAAACTGTTTAGAGCTCCAGTCTGACATGGCATTTGTATTAATTTATAAGGCTGAGGAATATCACACTTGGAACCACTAATATCTAGGTAACAAGAATGAGAATAGTCCTTACTCTACATGAGTTGGAATAATATTCAGAAAAAAAGTCAAGCTTACAGGGATAATATACTGTAAATGTGACAAACACATTTATAGTAAGATATGTGACAACCAGCCAGCCTGTTTGGCCTGGTTATAAGCTATAAGAACGTCATGACAATGACTTCCGAACAATGTATGCAGCGTCAAGGCTGCCAAGAGAATACTTGGAATACCTCAGCAGATTCTAAGAGAAGTTGGCATTGAAATGAATGTCCTGAAGAGTTCCGTGATAATATTGTATAAAGGTCATCTTTAAAAGAATAGCACGGTCAGGTTAGAGAATGATGAGATGATAAGTTTGATTTCGGAGGATGAATCCATCAGATATATATTTCCTACTTTACTGCTATTTGATAAATTGGATGGGTTCTAATGCCCAGACGTTATGCGAGCGGTAAAGGATATGGTTTGACGGTAGATTGAGTTACTGGGGATTAAACTTTCATAGCTGAAGTTAGTTGTAAATTCCCCAACTTGTTCATTTCATGTCCCCAACAGAAATCGCTATCTATGAAGGCATTAGCTTTCATGTGCTACTGTGAGAAAATAATCCAAACTTTCATGCAAAGATGGCTTACTGGTTAGCAGTAATGACTAAATAAAAATAAAGAAATAAATAAATAAAAAGCACACAAAAAACTATCAGTAATAATTTCAGGAAAACAGTAGTACAATTTGCACTTATCATTTTTTTTACCTTTGTAACAAAAACCAATGTTTGCTTTTCGTAAAATAACAGCCATACAAAATTCCATGACACTTGACCTACATAATTTAGTGGTTTGGTCTGGTGGAAAACAATATCAACAAATTGCTTTGAGCAAATTGTATCTGGGTTATAGAAACAATGTATATTTTCTCCCAACATAAAAATGTAACAAAGGTTCCTAGATTGATAACATAAAAGTTATGTAATAGAATCTTACATAAAATATCAAACTTTTTTTTCACTTCAAAACTAAATCTTAATTATATATATGTATATTTTTTTTTTTTTTTGAGTGTTGAACGAGACCTCATAGGTTCTCACTATGTAAATTACTATACATATTGTGGGATATTCGGAGTATGGCAGATTCAATGGGTCCAGCAATTCTCAGGCATGAACAAGAAATTGAGAAAATAATGTAAACTATTCTACAACTTATCTTAGGCTTTGAGAAATGCTATTGTTCATTTCATCTTTTATGGAAAGAATGGCTTGGAGTTTGTTTTATAATGGATTTTAGAAGGCGAGAAAATTAGTGAGAAAGGATTTTCGAGAAATAAGCAAGAATGAATGCGGAACACTATATATTAAAAAAGAGACACGAAACTGCCAGGGCTTTACACCAATAATAGAAATTGGGGAGCGAGAGATTTAGACTTAGTAAACAGAAGGGTAGTAGTTGGTTGCTGACGCGTTGTAAACTGTTGGATAAACTGCCCTCTGTAAGGCTAGTTTGGTTGTATGTATATGGAGTCTCCCACTCTAGCCTAGCCTCAGTAGTGAGATAGATTCTTAATTTTGTGTTTCTCTCTTCTCTTCTTATATATATGTGGGTGAGTCAAATATAAACCAGACTTTTTTTGTATATATTTATTTATGATAACAAATTACAAAAAACATATTTAATATTTTTCAACATAGTCTTCTTTACACTCCACACATTTTTACTAGCGTTTTGGAAGCTTGAAGATCCCTTCTGCAAAGAAGTTTTGAGGTAGACTCATCAGCCAATTGCGCACGAAATCTTCGACAGCTTGATGGTTTTCAAACCGTTTTCCTCCCAGTGCTTCTTTCAAGGGCCCAAACAAGAAGTAGTCACAGGGAGATAAATCTCGACTGTAGGGAGGGTGTTCAAGGGTTTTCCAATGCGTTCAACCAATTTGTCCTTTGTCAAAGTCGCCGTATGAGGCCTGGCGTTGTCATGAATGAGGATGATATCTCTGATTGGAATACCCCGTCTTTTGCTTTTGTAGGCGGCTTTTGGTTTTTAGGCGCTTATGACTCCAACAGCTGGCAGAAGTAGGCGGTATTCACTGTGCGTCGATCGTGTAGGAAGTCAACGAGTAAAACTCCCTTTCAGCCCCAATAAACAGTCGCGAGCACTTTTCCGGCGGAGGACGGGTTTTCGCCTTCACAGGGATGCTTCATCTTTTTTTGCCACTCCTTATTCGCCATTTTTTATTCCGGCCTTAATGGTGCACCCACGTCTCATCACATGTCACAATGAACAAAATGCAGCTCAAATGCGGCTCTAAAACAACTCCTGTTCCTGCCGGAATTGATTCAAAAGTCTCTCAGTGATTTACAATCTGACGTCTTTTCGATTTGTGGTCAGTAACCTCGGAACCTAACGAGCCCAGACTTTTCTGAAGCCAAGATGCTCTGTGACTATGGTATAAGTACTTTCATGGCTGATTCCTAACTCTGAAGCGATTTCATCGATTTTTAAGCGGCGGTCACCTTCAATAAGATCACGTACAGCACGGATGTTGTCATCTGTGACACTTGATCTTGGGCGTCGATCGTGACCTTGATTTTCTACACTTTCACGTCCACCTTTAAACTTCTTAGCCCAATCAAACACTTGGGTCCTTCACTAAACTGTGCTTGTAATCGAGGCAAAATTTCCGTTGGTTTAGCACCTTCGTTAGTTAAAAACTTGTCAATAATGCGTTGCGCAACGCGCGATGTAACCTCTTGCTCAGTCATGGCTGTTCTGGCGACAGTACAGAGATAAACAACTGCCGATTAAACAGAGATAAACAATTGCCGTCAGAACAGAGATAAAGAAAACCGATCTTGTTTGGGACGGCCTGATGAGGCACTAAGAAGAAGTCCGGTTTATATTTGACTTACCCCCGCATATCGGATTTAATTGTTCTTCAAGTTTTTTCCACTGTAATCTCTTTTCAGTACACGTTTTTTGTATGACAATATCAATGATTTTTGGCGCTCGGAACCTTCGCAGGTCACTCACAGCTGCTGGAAGTATTCTCTCTTTTCACACATTACTACCCATCATCGGATAGTTAGCTATAAACACTGCGTTCCAAGCAAGTTGTTACTTAGCAAATCCCTCTCAATTTTCAAAAATTATCAAGTTATTATAAATAAATGATATTTTAATATTTTATGAATGACAAACCAAAAGCAAGAATTATAATGTTATGAAATGTCTAGCTATGTAGGCCTTAATGATTTCAAAAGAAGTTCGGATTTGATGTCAGTTTCCCAGATTGTATTATCATTGAAAATTATTGCATTAGAGATGCGCTGAATAAGAAACATATCAAAATTTTTAGCTAATAATTTTGTGTGTATATACTGAATAATTATGTTTCCTTAATAACCTTTTGATTACGGTATTTTCCGATCGATGATTCATTTCTTTCAAAGTAGAGCACTTTAAAAATTATTATGAACCAGTGCAATTAAGGATACGAGTTTTTCGCCTCAGAATCCAAGGAATGGTACCAAAATTGAAATGTTTTTGCAGATGGCGAGTGGAAGTGATGGAGAATGAAGATTTACGTTTTGAAGAATTAGATTTATTTTTATATTTACAATTTAAATAAACTAAAAATTGCCCTAGAAAATGAACAGACGAATGGATAGACATAACGATTGTATACAGCGTCACAGAAGATATCAATTAATCCATATGTTTGAAAGATTGTAACATAAACATAGTTTTGTAAACCTTGAAAAAGATCATTTATTTATCGAAACGTTGGCAAGAATTCATTTTGTTTTTTGTTTTTTTTACTTCTGGCCAAACCTTACAAATTTCAAAAAGAAGAAGCTTAAAGAAGCGGAAGACGGACGTATAACAGCGAAATATTATGCTCGTAATAGACGCAGCTAGCAGTCTGTGGTCAATTGTGGAGAAAAAAAAACATGACCGGCCCAACAGAAGAATAAGCAATCAAAGGCTCGATTCAAAAAAGTACCGTATAATCTCAAACCAACAACAAATAATTTCATGAATATATATACTCATAATAAAATAAGAAACATGAAAATATTAATCTTAATTAAACAGTCCTTTGTACAAAACTAAACAGATAAAAACCTAATATAAGGAAGGAAGACTTCTGCATGTATATTTGCCGAGAAGCATGTGGGTTTGCCTAGTTTAACACAGTCAAACAGCAGTCAGAAGGGCACTTATCTGCCATCATCATCATCAACGATGCCGAAACTAATGCAGTTTCCAATTTTAGAAACTGGTTTACTGAAATTTTAGAAGTGTATTAGATCAGAAATTCTGAAATATTTGCGGCCCCCCTTAGGGGACAATGAGATATCGATTGGGGAGCCGCAAGCAAATAAGATATAATAAAATAAAATTTCCAATTAGGAATTAAGGATTAAGGATTGATAGGTATTTCATTTTTAAACTGCATTTTTTTCTACAATAATTTAAGTATAATCAAATATAATATAATTCCAGAAATTTATTTTTGATTCATTTGTTTCATATTCCGTTCATTTTTTATTTTTCTTTCTACATTAGGCAAATTAAGTGGCATACACAAAATATTTTTAAAAAATAAAGATATTTATATTATCTTAAGTTCTTAAAAATCAACATATGTATATATTTCTACAAACAAACAGTATTAAACAGTTTTCTAACTAGAATTTATCGTAAATGATGTAATAATAATAATGCTTGCAATTAAACAAAAATAAGCATAATTCATCGTAAAAAATTTAGGGAGCCCTAAGTTATGGAATTGTCCTTAAGGATACTCAAAGTCATGGAGTCATTCTCAAGGGAGTAATGTCTACAACGCCAAAAATTTAAGAACCACTGTATTATATGAATGTGGAAAAGTCATATTAGTGCTTTTATAATGGGTATGAGAAGGAGAGAGAGAATTGGGTGTAAGAGATGAATAAACTGGAAATAATGCTGAATATTGTATAATGTGAAAGTAACATAAAACTACCAGGACATTACACGTAAATAGAAATTAGGTAGCAAGAGATTTAGAGTGAATAAAGAGAAGGGTAGCAGTTGGTTCCTGACTTGTGGTTAACTGTTCTATAACTGTTGTAAGACAGTTCCCCTGTAGGGCTACCTTAGCTGTATTTACAGAGAGTCTCCCACTCTAGTCTGGCCTAAGTAGCGAGTGAGATTCTTAATTTTTGTGTTTCTTCGCTGCTTTGGATCCCTCTCTTCGGACCCTATTACATTTATATCAAAAATTTTTTACGTAATCAAAGCAGAAATAAATAATTAATAATCAAACTTTATTTTTTATTAATGATAATAGGGTGGTTTGAAAAGTTCTCGGAATGTACTAGAAAGAAGTGTCTTACCTCGGTAGAACTGCTTTTATTTTTCAACATAGTCTCCCTGTAGACTAATGCATTTGGTCCAGCGATGTTGCAATGCCTTTATCCCATCTCGAAAATGAGATTCCTCCAGGCCAGCAAAGTACCTCTCCAATTCGGCTGTCAGTTCTTCCGTTGTAGGAAATCTCCGTCCACCGAGGAAAATTTTCAGCTTGGGGAAGAGATGAAAGTCTGATGGTGCCAAATCAGGTGAATAAGGTGGATGTGGCAACAATTCGTACCTCAGTTCATGAAGTTTTGCCATGGCAATACACTTATGTGCGGGCGGGCGTTGTCCTGATGAAAGATGACTTTCTTCCTTGCCAAACCAGGCCTTTTTTCGCGTATCTTTTCCTGTAGTTGGTCTAGGAGGTTTGCATAGTATTGCCCCGTAATTGTTTGGTCAGTAGGAAGATAATCTATCAGCAGAATGCCTTTTGCATCCCAGAAAACTGAGGCCATGATCTTTCCGGCCGAACGTACTGCCTTTGCTTTCTTTGGTGGTGGTGACTCAGCATGTTTCCACTGCTTTGACTGCTGTTTTGTCTCTGGGGTATAGTAGTGGACCCAATTTCATCTGTAGTCACAAACCGGCGCAAAAAATCTTGTTGGTTGCGCTGAAAACGGGCCAGACTTTGTTCGGACATTTCCAATCTGGTGCGTTTATGTTCCAATGTCAAGAGCCGCGGCACCCATCTTGCCGATAATTTTTTCATTCCTAATTCTTCGGTTAAAATGTGATATACCCGTTCAGATGACATCCCTATAGCTTCAGCAATCTCTCGCACTTTCAGTCGACGATCCTCCATGACCATTTTATGCACTTTTGCGATAAATTCTAGGGTCGTAGCACTTTTTGGCCGTCCACTACGCGGATCATCATCTAAGCTCTCCCGACCAAATTTAAACTCGCTGGTCCACTTGGCAACAGTTGAATATGAAGGAGCAGAGTCCCCCAGTGTGAATTTCCTTTGCTTTCATACCTTTCTTTACAAAGTACTTAATCACTGCTCGAATCTCAGTTTTTTCCATTGTCACAAATCACTACGCGGGAACAACAACAAAGAGTCGTCACTACCATTCTCCTGCAGCAAGAGCACTGACGCGCCACGTGTTCACTCACAAAGGATGTGTGATTATTGCGCGGTAACCTCGTTGCTCTAGCACTGACATCTAGCGGTGATTCCGAGAACTTTCCAAACCACCCTGTAATTAAAATTTCAGTTGTTACCGCGTATTTATTTCATTGCATAACTATTCCTCATTTAACATTTTAAACGTTTCATTTATCACTCAATTCTTGCTAGTTTGCTTATCTTTACGATTATCCGTAAATTTGATATTAGATTTTATTTTATGTTCCTTTTTACGAGATTATTTTTATATTATTATCCATAAAAAAAAAAAGTTGTAAAAACAAAGTAAAGAAAATAAGGAAGTAAAAAGAAAGACTCCAGTGCTCGTTAGAGATCTAGTTAGAAGAAAAGAAGTTTCAGTATCATTCTCGGAAAAATGTTGAAGGAGTAAACGAAGTTTGTATTATTTAGAGATTTTCTTATTATAACTTGTAAGGAAATAGCAGTTATTTCCTTCTTTTTTTTATTAATCACGTTCATATATACAAAAAGAATCAGGAGATTTTTTTGTTGGCCGTTAGTTATAATATGAAAACAAGAATTAGTTGGCTTCACGACCAATTCAGGGTAAAAATCAATAAACCAAAAAAAAATATAACTTTTTTTTAATTGTTTTTTAATAATAATTAACACGTTCGACGTTTCGACAAACTTTGTTTGTCTTCTTCAGGAACAATACAAAACAAAAATAAATAAAGAGTTATAAACATAAAAAATTATAAAATAAACCACAAACAAAAAACAAAATACATTGGTGAGATTACAGTAGAAATGTTAAGTCTGTAATGAAAGGGTGTTTGTTGTAATGCAGAAGGTCAGGAGAAAGGGGGACCGTTATGTAAGTACCGTTATGAGAAAGTAATGTATGGAGAGGGGATAGGAAAATTGCTTTTTCTATTTATTTTGTATAATTTTTTTTTTTTTTTTTTTCCATCCTTTAGGATTTTTTAAGGGAACAGAGGATGTAATTGTAATGGGAAGAAATAAGGTCTTTATCTTTTTTATGATTAACAGGGTTAGGTTGGAGATGGATGTGTATGGACTCAGTAAGGAGTCGCTTGGTGTAATTGGGCTGGGTAGCGAGGATAGAAGGATTATGGAAATCAAATGTATGGTTCAAGGATAGAGCGTGCTTGGAAAGTGCTGTACTGTCTATTTTTTTAGAAGTAATGTCGTATTTGTGCTGTTTGAGTCTTTTATGTAAGTATTGTGAAGTTTCTCCCACATAGGAAACATTGCAATTGGGAGTAGAGCATTTCAGGTTATAAACCGTGTGTGTTTTGTTGGTTATGGGAATAGGGTCTTTAAGTTTGGTGTAGATTTTGTACAGTTTGTTAGAAGTGGTGAAGCCTATGGTGAGATTAGGAATGTGTTTCTTCAGGGATTTGTTGATTTTTTACGAGAGAGAATTAATATGCGTAAGGGATCTGTAGATGGGTGGGTTACTGGTACGATTTTGACTAGGCAACCTATGTGCGGAGATAGGTGAGGAGGAATTTTTAATGATTTTGTTTATGATATGGGAAGGGTACCCGTTGGAGAGAAGGATTTCCCTAGATTTTTTAAGGTTTTTCTTGTGAAAAGAAGGGTGAGAAAGAGATATAGCCCGGTGAACTAAATTTTTGGCTGTATTGAATTTTTGGTGGAAAGGGTGGTTGGAGAGAAAATGGAGAAGGCGTCCGGAGTAAGTAGGTTTAGTGTACCAGTCGTAAGTTAAGGTATTGTCGGGATTCCGTATAATGAGTGTGTCAAGGAAAGGAAGTCTGTTATTATGTTCTTTTTCAATAGTGAAATGTAGTTTGTTGTGGTAAGAGTTGAAATGCTGAAGAATCTTTGATGTATCTGTTGGGTCGACGACAAGGAAAAGGTCATCCACATATTTAAAAATATGGGAAATAGAGGGG
Organism: Triatoma infestans; assembly: GCA_011037195.1. Taxonomy (NCBI): domain Eukaryota; kingdom Metazoa; phylum Arthropoda; class Insecta; order Hemiptera; family Reduviidae; genus Triatoma; species Triatoma infestans. The sequence continues at coordinate 36,740 of JAAEAF010004914.1, forward strand.
CCAAGAGTTGGAAGGACTTTATCTAACAGGTCATTCATAATAATGTTGGCTAGACAGGGAGAAATACAACTGCGGGAGGAAGAAACACATTCCTAATCTCACCATAGGCTTCACCACTTCTAACAAACTGTACAAAATCTACACCAAACTTAAAGACCCTATTCCCATAACCAACAAAACACACACGGTTTATAACCTGAAATGCTCTACTCCCAATTGCAATGTTTCCTATGTGGGAGAAACTTCCCAATACTTACATAAAAGACTCAAACAGCACAAATACGACATTACTTCTAAAAAAATAGACAGTACAGCACTTTCCAAGCACGCTCTATCCTTGAACCATACATTTGATTTCCATAATCCTTCTATCCTCGCTACCCAGCCCAATTACACCAAGCGACTCCTTACTGAGTCCATACACATCCATCTCCAACCTAACCCTGTTAATCATAAAAAAGATAAAGACCTTATTTCTTCCCATTACAATTACATCCTCTGTTCCCTTAAAAAATCCTAAAGGATGGAAAAAAAAAAAAATTATACAAAATAAATAGAAAAAGCAATTTTCCTATCCCCTCTCCATACATTACTTTCTCCTCACATAACGGTACTTACATAACGGTCCCCCTTTCTCCTGACCTTCTGCATTACAACAAACACCCTTTCATTACAGACTTAACATTTCTACTGTAATCTCACCAATGTATTTTGTTTTTTGTTTGTGTTTTATTTTATAAATTTTTATGTTTATAACTCTTTATTTATTTTTGTTTTGTATTATTCCTGAAGAAGACAAACAAAGTTTGTCGAAACGTCGAACGTGTTAATTATTATTATTAAAAAACAATTAAAAAAAAGTTATATTTTTTCTGGTTTATTGATTTTTACCCTATTGGTCGTGAAGCCAACTAATTCTTGTTTCATAGTAAAGATGTAATGTTAATCTCTAAAGTGATTATTTTTATTTCTAGAGATTAAAAGTAATTATCTATGTTGTCAATTTTCAATTCAACAAATTTTAAGGTTTGGATGAAATTGCTATCTAATACAATAACAAAATATAATTACTGTCCATTAAATAACTAAGTAACAAATGGTATGAATTTGGCTTGTGTGTATATGTGGATAAATAGTATAATTCAAAAAAAAATAAAAAAATCGCTCTAACCATTAACTTGGTATTTTATTTAGGTGTTTACCCAAAGGATCCGAAACGACCAAAATCCGTAAGCTCCAAGTGCGACTTTTATTATTCAAAAAAGGGGAGGGCAAAACCCTACGCTATTCAAAGCCTCCCTGGGCCCCCATATAGCTACCCCTAAAGAATAACAACTACTGGGACTAGAACAAAAGTCCAGGCCCAGGTTTTAACCATCTAAGTTTCACCACAGACCGAAATCTTAAAAGGACATAGCTTAAGATCCTCTACCGATATCCTATTCCGGCCGAACGTCCTAAACCTAATCTCCTCACACAGCCCAAACAATCCGTCATCAGATGCATGGGTGTTTCCTCCTCCGTCTCTAGAAAACGGGTCAGGCATGAGTCCCATTGTATAGAGATGTCTCCTTAAGCTACAATGCCCAGTGAGGAAGCCAACCAGATGCCTGAGAGAGGTCCGTGAAAGACATCGGATCCCGCTATTTAAAGCTCCGTCCGGGCCCCCAATGAGCATCTTAGACTGCCGCCAACCCACTGCACTCATCCAAGGGAGAGAGGCGCTTAATTTGGCAAACCTATCCACCTCCTCATTCCCAAAGATTCCCATATGACCTGGAACCCAGACCAGAAGCACATCCTTCAATGAAGAAAGATCTTCCAATCTTTTAGAACATTCCGACACCAATCTAGAAGTGAAGACACATGAGCTAAGCGCCTTCAACGCAGCCTGGCTGTCCGAGCAGATACAAACACCTTTTAAATTAGTGTTATCCATTCTCTCATTCAAAATACAGCAAAGAATTGCATAAACCTCAGCCTGGAAAACGGTGGCCCACTCACCAAGAGGCACCACCAAATGGTCTCCCGACTTAACTGCATGCTACTTCTTTTTTTTCACGCCCTCTAAAAAACATTCACTTTTTCGGTGAAACAGATAGGCCTTAAGGGGCCCAGTGTGTTCTCCGAAATACACTTACACCAGTCCTTTCCCTTTAATGAATAAAATACCAGACCATTTCGGTCATTTCGACTGCGGATGGAATAGTAGGGAAAGGAAAATGACAAAAGTTAAGAAGTTAAGATTTACACCTCCAATCCACCGTCGAAGACACAACATAGCACAAACCTGACGAAGGGAAGGACTTGGGGTGGAAAATTAATGGGTGTAAAGGTTGGCCAACGCCACAAGAATAGACACCACCCTGGTTCAACGCACACTTTATTTAGTATTAATACAACTAAATATCTATATGTCAATTATAATATATGCACAATACATTCAATAATTCTACCGAAGTCGCAAGTACAATCAGCCTCACCGAGTTTCCGATCCACAATGACCTGTAACTTCCCAACTAGCCCCACTACTGAAGTAAAACCTATTAAACATTTTACATATATCGAATCCCCATTAAGTCCCACAACTATTGACCTCAGATTAGTGAACCCACTCCTCTCCTGGACCCTTCTCCCCGCTGAGCTGTCTCTCTCACGACTCTTACTCTAGAAGGTCCAGTATTGCCACACTATTGCATCTTCGCTAACTAGCAATCTTGCACAACACTAGCCCCGATTCTCTCTATTGCATCACCTCCCTACAATGAGTTTCCTTTTTCTCGGGAAATGGTTAAATATCGCCGAGATGTAGAAGACGTCCCAAGGAATTCAAAGAAAAGAATCCCTTGGTGCGTATTTGCGAGTCCATCAGCGGAAACTAGCTTGTAATTAGGAAAGAAACAGACGAAATGCCCCGGCCAACACCTCGTGGAGTCAGGATAGGCTTTATATTGAGAGATATCTTTGATTCCAAGTTTCGCACCAGAAATCCTCCACCAAACTAGAAAAATCTACAAAATTTCCACATACGGGATCTGCTGATACATTTTGTGATAATGTTTAGTATGGAGATAGACCCGTTACATCAGATCTCCTCTTTAGCTCACTTTCATTTCCCCTCCAAAAAGTGGTTTAATGTGGTGCATAACGGGTCCTACTGAGAGCCTCAGTCCTACCACACTGTCTCTATAGTGAGGAGAGGTTATTTTATCTTGGACATTTTTCAATAGCCTCATAGGCAGTTCAGGTCAGTGGCATTCGCCACTGACTTGTAGATTCCAAAGCCATCTTTGATTGCTCAATAGTAAATTAAATAAAATGAGAAAAGTAAAAAGAAGGTCAGGAATTCTGTTTAACAACACCATTCCACAATCGAAGATCAAAAGATATATCTGCAAGGAAGAAAGTGGGGTACAACTATGATGGGTTTTTCTCTCTTTTATGGTTATGATTTGCCCACATTCTAGGGGATCTCCCTGGATTGAACATGTCATTGACAAGGGAGTGAATATTATAGTATGATAGAATAGGCGAGATGCCTTATACATTATATGCGGGATGTAGTCCTTAAGTCGCCGCTTAGGAGATCCTGGACAGGACCACACCTATTCTGAGCCTGAGACTTGCAGTGAACTTCAATTTATTTTGGGTCTATTACTTTTATTTGAAATATTTTTCAGATATTGTTGATTTTAGGGTAATTATTTGTGACGGTTTCTTTCTAGCATCTATACTAGCATAATATGAAAGGCAACTAAACCATAGTAAAATCTCTTAAGTTGTAAGAAAATTTATTAATTAAAATTGTGAGAAATGTAATGAGAGAATGTCATGTATTGTTATCTGATACATGATTTTATGTTTTTTTTTTGAGTAAAGAACGCGCAAAAAACCGATCGAATGGTGTCCCCCCCCGACATATCATGTTTTAATTGAAATAATTTACTCCAGTGGTCAGATTTTTTTATTTATTTTGATTAAATATGACTTCTAAAATTGTATACACTTTTAAAATTGTGCGTAATTAGTTGTAAATATTTGATTTGTAATATGTTCACAAAATTTATTGAAAAATCAATTAATTGAAATACATAAATTGGCTCTGATTAGATTCTTTATCCCTTGAATTATTGATTGATATCTCATCCATCAATTAACATATTTAATCATTTCAACGTATTCATTTAATATTTTAATGAATATTATATTTATTTAATGTAATTTTGTTGAATAAATTTAACTCCATTTGTATTATTTATAGACGACTGGATTTTAGGTATTTTATATAGGTTTGGATTTGAAGTAATCAATATTCAAGATTCAGAATCCTCTTGATTAATAATATATAGATTAATGCAAAAGCTGGGTTCGGATTTTAACTAAGGAGCGCGATTACCATAAGCAATGAGTCCCACCAATTTTTAGTCATATAAATAGCCATCCATGTCCGGGTTCTGTAATTCTCCTACTTTACTTTCTCTGTACTTTACTTACGAACGGATGTTCTAAAGCTTTAAGAAAAGTATCATCTTTACTTTTCGGAGTTTAGATATAAAGAAGAGGTTGTTCCCAATCTACATGGCAAGTTCTTGTATTTTTCTGTTTGTAAATTATATGTAGAACTGCAAATTGTTAGAACTAAGAGTGCGTGTGTATTAGTGTTGTTCACATAGCTCCCGCAGGAAGGTCAGTTCCCTGAAGAAGCCCCATGGGAAAACGTCCTTGTGCTTTCAGTTTATCTAGCATCTGACACTAAGGTTTTGGTCAAAATTCATCAATCGAAAGTGTTGCTTTACTGAATTTCAGTTTTTTGCCATTTTCTTTTAAACTTCGTATACTATGTACATACGTAGCATCGGTGGGAAAGAACACCAAGGCAGTGGCAGGCTAAATTCTTTATTAAAAGACATTTATCTAAGTTTAACAGGAACCATAGCTGAAGGGTATAAGGCTATTACTGGGCCTATTAATAGGGCATTGCAGGCTGAACAGGCACATGCACCAACTATTACTTGCAGATAATGCCGTATGCCGATTCTGCAGGACCGAGGAGGGAACCTCGGTACACATACTCTATGAATGTGCCGGTCTATTGAAGACAAAGTTTCTTCAATTGGGCACAAGCAATCCCGAAGCTACGAGCTTCATGGCGGAACCACTTGGTCTGATTAAGAGGCCTGATTAAGTGGGCAAAGCTAAAGGATGTGCCTTGATTTTAGGGAATCCACAATAGACCTCTTAATGCAGGTCGCAGTGGAATGAGGCTCGCCCTCCCTGTTTGAAAAATTCGTGTTTTTTTTATATTCGATTTTTTCAAGTTCACTTACTGTGAGGAAAAATTACTGCATCGTGTCAAATTTTCAATTTGTCTCCATTTCCTCCTCTCAGAATCTGCAATTATTATAGCGTCCTAGCTCTAGCTCCTTCAGGTGCCCTTTGAGTCTACAATGCCGCGAGAGGAAACTTATCAGCATTCGAAGTCTATTTTTGCCAGACCTGATTTACGCCTCAAGCCCCATGCAGATCAAGACTGCCTAGTTGTCTTAGCCTATCTCTGTTCTTGAAGAGTTCTTCAGAATAGTGCTTTCTTGACTTCCTCCTTATTTCTCAGCTCTTCTTGGAAAGACTGGTCGCTGCTCCTACATAAGGTTTTCGCCGCCATGAAAGGCTTAATGCGCATTTTCTTGATAGAACGTCGGGGGCTCTCTTTGTCATAGCTTCAAGGAGAGCAATTATTCTTTCCGAAACAAGGCATTAGATATATTTTTTTATTAATTTAAAATATAATTAAAGTGAAAAAGCATTAAAATAAAACATTTCTGGGGACATAGATCTAATATCAGTAATATGTGCCTCTTTTAAAGTACACAGCCTGTCTAGGTTTAGTGTTATATTCCAGATAGTCACGATGGTACTCTCTTTCTATTTGAAGTTTGTTTCTATATTTAGATTTTAAAGCAGCTACAGCAGCAAAACCAATTTCGCAAAAGTAAGAAGTGGGGGGAAAAGTAACAGTATCCGAAACGCTTTTGCTTTAATTAATAAGAGAATAATTACATGACAGTTCAGTCTAAAAATTAGTTAAAGACTTAATAACAAAATTTGATTTTTCTGAGCTTTTTGAAGAAAGATCTATCAGTTGTTCTACTTCTTGCAGCGATAGGCCGGTTAGGTATATTACTGTCAAATGAGCATATACAGCGTTGCCAAATTGAGTTTAAATTCCCGTTACATTCCCAGGTTTTACATTTATCTATATCTTTATCTTATTATTATACAGGGGGCGCAAAATTATTCAAAGTGAAAAAATCGGTCCTGAAATACAAAAGATTGAGAATCGCTGACTAGTTCGCCAGTAAGCGGTGGTATATTAAAACAATATATACAATCTTGTAATAAATAAAACAGTTTTATTATATTGCCGAAGTTTCTAAACCATACTATTTTATTATAGTGAAAGATTTATAATCTAACATTAAGTTTACCAAACATTTACAATACCCAGTTCAATGCTTATAAACCAATTTACAGTTTATCGATAAGGTCAAGTGTAAATTTATCCTAGCAGTATTGTAAATGTTACCAACAAAATATTAGGAACTTTCTGCTCTCTTTCGACAATAATATGCTGCCGTTCAATTTATTTAAACCTTTAAACTTTTTTAACGATATCGTTTCTTAAAGTTTAAAAATAAAATCATTAGATTATAGATTTTTATTTAAATGTAAATAAATAGAGCTAAATAAATACTTGTTTTTTTTTTTTTTTTTCAAGTTTATCTTTTAATTCTGAATCTTTTTAGTTTATGTTTATGTTTCGTTTTATATAATATTAATTAAATTAGAACTTGGTCAAATAGTTAATCATAAGTAAAGAAGATATTATAAGAGAGCCAAGGTTAACTGTCCTGATATCTGGGGTGATGTGTCATTCCATTAAGGATTTTATTAAGAGGATAAGTTCGCTTATCATCGTTGACACTAAAAAATAAAACCTAGGAGAAAAAAAACCTTGGTCCCTCGCTCCCATATATGATTATATATACTAGTGGAATAAAGTAGGTGAATAGCAAAAAGGATTAAAGTTAAGTAATACGTCCTATCATTTAGAGGATTAACCGACTCCCACCAACTTAAATGCCAAGCGTCACACTTTCGAGGTTATGTTGTAAGGGTATTATAATAACCTTGGTTTATTGTAACCTGCCCTTTTACTTGGTTAGTTTATTACAAAATTTCATTCAAGTAAAATACTTTCAATTATCTTGTTCACTAACTTTATTAATTTACGACAATATTAATTTAAAGTCACTGAGCTACCTAAATTTGGACGGGCTGTTTTAACCACAAATGTTCAACATCTTACTAATATTTTCTGTTAGGTTTCTCTCCTTAGAAAATAATTATAGATATTAGCCAGTCTAATCTGTTACCACACTATATATATATATATGCATGTAACTTAAGTCGGGCAGTGTGAAAATATCCGGCAGTGTAATAAATATTTTCTGTTAAAAAAAAAAAAAAATGAACGAAATGGGAATCGTATTATCAAGTGACAACTCTGTAAATTAAACTGAACAGGAAATCAATTCTCTCATCAATAATTCCAACAACGTCCATTTGAAAAACAAGTGTATTCATTTTTTTTGCGTGGGCCAGATGGATATGCGCTCTCTTTTTCTTTACTCCTTTGGTAGGGGTGTTATTTTTGGAATATCATTAAAAGAAACTTTCTGCGTATTTTTCTAAAATTATGCTCTCCAATAGTAAATGTTCTTTTTTTAGGAATTATTTAAGTATATAAAAGTAATATCGCAGAAAAATCAATCCCCTAAACTTAGAGAAGAGATAAGCTCAGTGGTAGAGAGCGCTGGACTAGCAACGCGGAGGTCCTGGGTTCGAAGGGGCATGCTGCCCTTAGATCTTTCTCTTTCTAGGAGCACCTACAGCTCACTGTCTGCTGATGGGCAGACAAGGCTCGCGGGGAATACAAGAGATCTAGATCTTTCAGGCGGCAGTAGGGAGCCCCCCTAATAAAAACAAAAAATAAAATCCCCTAAAATCAAATTTTTCAGAATAATTTTTCAAATAAAAATGTTAAGTTTACTTAGGTATTCTGAATGCTAAATTTAAAAGAAATAGTTCGAGCATTTAAGAAATGACCTAACGACAACCCAATAGAGGGAAACGCCGATGTAAGTAAGTAGGTCGAGCGTTTTACGTATTGTATAACTAAACATATAATATGGAATGGAAGTTTCGTTAGATAAAGCTAAGAAACGATCAGATAAGTCTTTATTAATTAAATTAGAACTGATCAGATAACAATGTAAAAAGAACACATCCATCTACATCAATTTGTCAAACTCTAAGTGAAAGAAGTTTTGTAATCGTGTCAAATTTTCGATATCGATTTTCACCGGAAATATCCGTTTTGAGGTCCTCTGAGTCCAAAAAAGTGGTTTTCAGCAAATGGTCTGTGTGTGTGTCTGCGTGTGTGTGTGTGTGTGTGTGTGTGTGTGTTGTGTGTGTGTATGTATGTGAACAGCATAGCTCAAAACCGAAAAATCGTAGAAAGTTCAAACTATATTCCGTTTAGATATCACCATAGGATCTTGGGGGGGGGGGGGGAGGATGTATGTATGAATGTATGTACGTGAATAGCATAGCTCAAAATCGAAAAACCGTAGAAAGTTGAAACTTCATATTCCGATTAGGTATCGCCATGGGATCTGGCAGCACGTTATCTGTCAAAATTCCTCAACCAGAAGTAACATTTTACAAGTTTTTTTTTTTACTTTTTTGCGATTTTCTCAAACATGGCTCCAACGATTTTCTTGAAACTTGGTACATTGGTACATCAACTACACATACAAAGTGTTACAACTTTTATTTAAAACATTTCTCCGGGTGAATTCATTTGAAGGTACTTTTAGGGAGGAGTGGGGTCACGGATTCCTCTAAAGTGCTATTTCAATTTATTACGTAATTCTATCATCTAAATAATATTAATTAGAATTAAACATAATATTGAAATTCCGAGTTTGAAAAAATCGGATGATCGGAAGTGCGTTTTTACTAGGAAATATTTTTCGGTTTTCTGGTATTTTCTCCATAAAAACATGGACGAATTTTATTAAATTTGTTATAGCCTGCAAGAGATATCTGTTGCATGCAGTTACTGGGGGAGTAGCCAGGTCAGGACTCCATGCACTTTGTCAGAACAGTTCACAATACACTTTAGTAACAGTACACTCTACCCTTTACAAGCAAGTACACAAAATAGGGTCTTCGTCCCTAGTTAACTGGCTTAAGCCAAGGGAGAAGGAAGAGATTAATTCAGTGGTAGCGCGCTGGACTAGCAACGCGGAGGTCCCGGGTTCGAATTCCGTATACTGCCCTTAGATTCTTCTTCCTAGCCATCTCTACAGTCCGGTGAAGGGCAGTGTTGTCTGTAGCTAGAGAACACTGCTTGGAGGCCGACAGTGAACTGAGAAGGCTCTGGTGGGGGTACAATAGATCTTTCAGGTCGTAGTGCAATAATCCCATATGAAAAAACGAATTTAAACTGCAGGCATTCTTTTTTATAAAAAAAAATTTATCGCACAATTTGATAATTTATAAAATACCTACGGCGGGAAAATTATTAAAAAAAATTCTAAACTAGTTTTTTCATAGAAATAATTAGCTATAAATAGTTAGCCAACCACAATGTAGAAAGGGAAGAGTGAAAAGTGGGCGTATATTAGGCCAATCAGAATGCTAGAATTATCATGTTGGCTTCGCCCACTGTGATTGGTTAGTTGTTTATAGCTAATTAATTCTATGAAAAACCTTGTTTAGAATTTTTTTTTACTAATTTTCCCTACGTAGGTATTTTATTGGGCAATAAACATTTTTTATAATAAAAATGCAAAAAATCAAGTTCTTTCTAACACAATATTTACTGTTTTATATGGTTATTGTGAGCTATAAAGAAAAAACTCAGAATGTTCTTTCTATAGTTGAAAAAGTAGGCAAAAGAGAAAATAGCCAGAAATGAAAATCGAAAATAAGTCCGCCATTTTGTATTTAGCCGTTTGTACTAATGGAACAAAATAAAATTGATGTTAAACACCCACAAAAATTTTCTCCAAATAATTCACAATTTTTAGTTTAAAAAACTTTGGATAGATCTGCTAGAATTCGAAAATCTAGAGATCATGTGCGTATGTAAATTAGAGTAAGAGTGTGAGTGTTTCGCATCAGATTTTTGCTTTAAATTTGGGGAAATCACTTAATTACCATGGTGACCTCACATGCTAATACTAGCAAGTAATGCTCTTACCATCAATTTCCAAAATTAGAACTTTTTTTGTTTTTGTTTTGTAAATCCTTATAAATAAATAGTCTCAGTCCTTTTTTTATTTCCAATTGCCGTGCCGTTTTGTACTATTTAAACTTTTCTCAAATCATTCTATAGAAAATAAGTAAAGTAAAGTAAGTAAAGTAATGCCTATTTTTTCAGGCGGGCTTAACGTCCAACTACCAAATTAGGTGTCATGGACGGGGGCGGAAGCACCTACTTTACTGTTAACATTTTGCGTACCAATATAAAATTTAGCAATTATTATACGCGGGACTCGAACTGGGGTTCTCCCACTTACAAGTCCATGCTCATAACCACTACACCAACACCCGTCCCTATAGAAAATAATATATAAGTTGCTATAATAAATAAGTTGATAAACGTTTTTGTATTCAGATTGATAACGGTTTTGTTTTCTATCTGTCCGCCATTAATAATATGCATTTTTTTTTATTTTCTCTACTATTGCTATTCTCTTTTCTAAGTGCAGGCCGGTGATGTATCGACTTGTCAGCTTTTGGGGATGGGCTATACCTAGATCTGCTACTTTCAAGTTATCTCGGAGTAATACTTGAAAGGAAGCTCACTTTTGTCTCTCATATATAAAGGATAGAATCAATAAGGGGCAAAGCAGACAGCCATATGTTAGTCTCACTGCTCTGTCGAGATTCTAAACTCTCGCCAGAGAATAAGCTTCTTTTCTAGAAGGTCCTTCTTAGAAGACTGACATGGTGACATCTTCCCCTCGCTACACCCATATTTCAAATCTTCATTTAAGGATGGAAATAGGCTACATAAACCATCACATTAAAAAGGTCGCCTTAAAATTCTTTAGCATATGTGAAGCAAGTCACAATAACTTGTGCCGGCTCATAGGGAACTATTGTGTCATTCAGGTATGTTTGTATAAACCCTATCACCTTTTTTTTTTTTATTACCAGCCCATCTAAAAGTTTCTAAAACTTTGCGATTTTAAAGAAAATTAATTAAATTGCGGGAAGGTATGAGGCATGGAAGTTTGAGTGAATGTATCGTTGTAAATAATATTGCACCTATAAAATGCGAATGACCAAAATATTCCAGTTTTCAAATAGACATTATATTTCTATGTTCAATTATCAATGATAAATTAGTAACTAACCATATTTAATCGATATTTTAATAAAACAAAATTTAATACTTCAAAATAGAAGGTCTGGGAGAAGTATAGTTTGCAGCTGGCGCTAGCTAGTGTTTGTTTGATGAAGACATTGAAATGTGGTTGAAAGTTAAATCAATGATTTCGTCATTTTCATTTTACTGTGGTAGATAATAGGATCTGTGGTGTTTGTTGAGAAGCCCAATATAAATCATGGTAGGAATAGTGTTGAACCATTTTAAGATTCTTGTTTTGAGTTAAGTTTAACTTCCTCACACCAAAACCAACAAACCATCTGATACAAAACCCTTAACTTATCGTTCTCCATAACAATTTCACGTGGCTTTCTAAACACCATACTCTATCATTTTTGGTTGTAATATTTCTCCAAAGTATACTGCGCTAAAATTAAAACTATAAGAATTTTTTTTTTTTAATTAAAAATTCGTACAAAAAAATATAACTTTTCTGTGTTAATATTTATGTACAAAAGTTTAAGAAAGAATGAAAAACTGTCAAGACATTTTTCACTGTACCTACTTTGTCAAAAACACTGGAGAATCTATGAGATTTATTTACTTTACAAACTTTTTTTTACTTTCTCTTACTCCTTCTAGTAAGAGGAAGTATTATAATCTTGTTAAAATTTCTATACCTAGTTTTCACCGGAAACACATGTTTTGAGGTCACCGGAATCCAAAAAAAAAGTGGTTCTTAGAAAATGGTATGTTTGTATGTATGTATGTGAACAGCATTGCTTAAAAAAAACGAATAATCGCAGAACGTTTAGATATCACTATAGGATCCGACAGCAAGTTATGTGTTAAAAATTCTTGAACCGGAAGTATGACTTTACTGTTTTTTTTTTTCTTCAGTTTTTCACGATTTACTCAAAACCAGTTTCAACGATTTTTTTTTTTTGAACTTCATATATAAAACTAAACATACAAAGAGCTACAACTTTTATTTGAAACATTACTTTGGGAAAATTCATGGGGGAAGAGCGGGTTTATGGTTTCCTCTAAAAAGCTATTTCGGTTTATATTACAAAAATTCTATTATCTAAATAATATTAATTAGAATTAAATTTATTATTGCAATTTCGAGTTTGAAGAAAATCGTATGACCGGAAGTTGTTTTGCTGAAAATTATTTTTCAGTTTTCTGCTATTTTCTCTAAAAAACAGCTACAACGATTTTCTTTAAACTAACTGTGTGAACTACACACATAAAGAGCTACTACGTACTTTTATTTGAACTATTTCACCGAGTAATTTCATTTTGAGGGAGGGGTAGTTTTATATTTTCCTCTAAAGTGCTATCTTAGTTGATTATACAATTCTACCATCTAAACAAAATTAATTAGAAATAAATAGATGGCTAAATTTCAAGAAAATTAGTAAACCGAAAGTGCTTTTTTTCCTGAACAGTTTTTTTCAGTATTCGCGATTTTTCTCAAATTAAAAAAAAAAACACCGACGAATTTCATTATATATTTGGTATATAATAACTATAAAATTTGACAATTACAATTTTGTAAACTATAGTAAGAGTAAGTTGTGCGAGTGTTTTTATTATATATGATTATTTGTATCTGTACAATTGCATTGGTAAATGTGGATATAGAAGTTGTGGTTGGTTCCGCAGAGCTGGAAAGCATCAGAGATATTTTCCTTTGATAGTCTGCTTCTTTTTGTGGTCATCAACCGGTTTTGGGCGGTCGCCTCGAGCATCAGGATACTTTTTGTCAAACTGTGTAATAACATAGAATTGCACAGAGAAAACAGAGCAATGTTGTGTGTAACAGCTAAGTTTGCTCAGTGCATGTCTATGTTATCTCACACTGTTTGCCGAAAAGCCTTCTGATGAAAGGCGAACGCCACAAAAAGAAGCCGGCTATCACGGAAAATATCTCTGATGTGTATATAGAATATAGTATAAAACTGCACTAGCTAAAGCTAGGCTCAGTGCCACAACTGGGATGGCATGATGTTGGGGGAAAAACATTCAAGTCGCATTTTCCGTTAACCAATTTTCTTCAATTTTTTTTTAACGATACTTCCAATATGTATTACTATTATGTAGGTGGTAGGACAATTATTATTTTTTTTTTTTTTATCGGGGGGGGAGCCAACGCACTGCGACCTCAATCAGGTCTATTGTGCTATGCCCCCTGGGTGCCACAGGCCTGCCCATAGCACCCGAACGGATGCCCAGTTGAACATCCGTTCTACAATACCTCCATCAGGTTAAGATCCCTGAGGAATCCTAATACCCTTACGGGCTCTAGAGAGGGTATGTCCCCCTCCTCCACCTGGTAGCTGCCCAGGTTCCTGAACCTTCTCTGAGTGGCAGCCTCGCAGTCTGTTAGGAGATGTATTGGAGTTTCCTCCAACTCCCCACAGAATCTGCATGAGCTGTCACTTTCCAAGCCCAGCTTCACCAGGTGTCCTCTAAGTCGGCAATGCCCCGTGAGGAAACCCGTAAGTACGCGGAGCTTGTTCTTACTCAATCCAATGCAGGCCTCCGACCTCCGTTGGTTATAATTTCCCAAGCAGATCTTGGCCTGCCGCAACCCGGGGAGGGAGTACCAGAGTTGAGATCTCTTCGTCTCCTCCTCCTTCCTAAGTTCCTCTAACAGAAACTGGTCGCTAATCCCACAAAAAGGTTCCGGCCCCAGAAGTGGGGTCATAGCGCCTGTCTTGGCCAGGGCGTCGGCCATCTCATTCCCTTCAATGCCAACATGCCCCGGCACCCACCAGAGTGCAACTTTGTTCCTGCTGCCCAGATCGTTAAGTTTATCTAGGCATTCCCAAACCATTTTAGAGTTAATGACTGGTGCACCCAGAGCTCCAATGGCTGCTTGACTATCAGAAAGGATTACAATCTCCTGATTCCTGTATCCCCTATCGAGGTTAAATTGAACACATCTTCCGATAGCGTATATCTCCGCCTGGAAGATGCTTGGAAATTTACCCATGGGTTCCGAGTGCCTGATCCTTGGACCAACCACCCACGCCCCAGTCCCCTCGAGGGTCTTCGACCCATCAGTATACCATTTAATGGCATGTTCCTTGATGCCCAACAGAGCGGATCCCTCGTTCCACTCACTCTTGGACCCTAGCTTCGACGAAAAATTTTTAGTGAAGCTGTACCTCTTACTCATACCGTCCCTAGGAAGGTGCCAGATGGGGGAGCCCAAAGGTGAGAATACCAACTCTCTAACCCCCAGCCCTTCCCCCCTCCTGCACCACTCCTGGAGGTCCTAAGAAGAGCCCCCTTCGCCGCCCTTTCTACCACTAGGTACAAAGGTGACAGATTGAGGATAACCTCCATCCCGGCAGTGGGGCAAGTCCTCATAGCCCCCGTCATGCATAAGCATGCGAGCCGCTGTACCTTGTCAGAGTTTTCCTGACCGATACTTCTTTGGTCTTCCTAAACCAAGCCACCGCGCCATAGGTGATAACTGGTCTCACCATCATGGTGTACATCCACCGTAGGATTCTCGGGGGGCATCCCCAGGATTTGCCCGCCATCCTCCTACATATCATGAGGGCGCCAGTGGCCTTATTAACAGTTGATTCAATGTGTTTCTTCCATAGGAGTTTACTATCAAAAGTCACCCCTAGGTACTTAACCTCCTTTTCCCACCCTACTTCTTCTCCGGCTAGCCGGATATTTTTCAGGCGTGGGAGTGTTCTTTTCCTAGTGAAGGGTATCACAGTGGTTTTCGTTGGATTAACCTTCAACCCCACTGAGACACACCACCCACTAGTGATACTAGACCCCTCTGTATTATGTCACATAGGGTTTCTTCAAACTTTCCTCTAGCAATAATGACGACGTCGTCAGCATATCCCTGACAGGCAATGCCGACGTCCGTCAGTTTGTAGAGGAGCTCATCCACCACCAGGCTCCACATTAGGGGTGACAAAACCCCCCCTTGCGGACAGCCACGAGTAGTGCGGGAGCGGATGGTCCTTGAGCCCACCACGGTCTCTACCGTTCTTGTAGACAACATTTCCATCATCCATCTGGCGGTTGTTCCATCCACCCCCCTTCTAACAAGTGCTCTGCCAACCGCCTCATGGGAAGTATTGTCAAACGCGCCTTCTATGTCCAAAAAGGCACAGATGGCCGTTTCCTTAACATCTAGGGTCCTCTGGATTACATCTGTCAGCCGATATAGAGCGGTATCCGTCGACCTTCCCGCTCGATATGCGTGCTGACAGGGGTGCAAAGGCACCCTCTCCAGAACCCCTGTCCTAATATAGTTGTCCACGGCCTTCTCCATTGTGTTTAAAAGAAAAGATGTAAGGCAGATAGGCCTAAAGGACTTGGGCAAGGTGGCGTCCCTTTTCCCAACCTTGGGGATAAAGACTACCCTAGCCCTTCTCCACGGCCTCGGTATATACCCGAGTGCCAAACTACTCCGAAAGATCTTGACCAAGTGTGGAAGAACCTCCCCCAGGCCCTTTTGTAGGAGGGCCGGGAAGACCCCATCCACACCAGGCGACTTGAAGGGCTGAAACTTATTTATTGCCCACTCTATTCTTAATGGCGTGCAGATGGTTCTGGCCACCTCCCAGTCATCCCTTACCGGTCTGCTGGGCCCTATCGTGTCAGTACCATCCTCTGGTGGCAGACTCCCCGGAAAGTGGGTCTCCAGCAGGAGAAGAGCACGTTGCTCCCCATCCTGCGTATAGCTGCCATCAGGTCTTTTGAGTGACATCAATGCTCCAACACCGTGTTTGGCCATTGCCTTATGCAATCTGGCTGCCACGGGTGCGGAGCTGATGTCCTCACAAAATTTTTTATAACTATTTCTTTTAGCTTTTCTAATCTCCTTGTTGTAGGTAGTAAGCGCCCTCGTGTAGCTCTGCCAATCCCCAGTGCGCTTGGCCCTATTAAAGAGCTTGCGCACTTTGGATCTTAGATTGGACAGATCTCTGCTCCACCAAGGGACAGCACCGGAGTCTACTCACGGGGCAACTGTCTTCGAAGGCGCCTACCAGCGCCTCATTTAGTTCCTCTACCCTATGCTCCAGCTCCAAACGACACTGCGGCGCCCTCGAAGTGCCGGTACGATTTAGAGCGCAGCTCAAATTGGTGACAAATTCCTCCCAATTTGTACGTCTGGGGTTTCTCCACTCTGCTCCCCCATCGCCAAGCCCCTCCAGACTGAATGTAATAATTCGATGATCTGAAAGGGAAGGCTCATCCGAGACTTCCCAGCTCCCGTCAAATACATTCTACTCAAGTAGTACTTTAGCGGAGCGCACAACATTACTGCATACCCACAGAACACACAAAAAATACATTTTCCAGGGAAATATTTTGAATAAAATGGTAGATATTTAGGTGTGTTGATAGTATACCAAGTTTAAAGAAAATCGTTGGTGCCTTTTTAGAGAAAATTGCGAAAAACTAGAAAACAAAAACATTCATTAAAGGCGCACTCCCAGTAGATGGATTTTGCCCGAAATGTAGGTGTTTGATGCAGTGGTGGTAGTACCTAAATGGAATACCAAGTTTGAGCTATCTGCGACTTTTCGTTTTTGAAAAGTTTCTGTATTTTCCCTAAGGAATAACGCCAACAACTTTCCGAAAGTAGAGGGGCGAGTGGTTGCGATAGTGTGGAAGAGAAGGTGATTTCCTTGCCCTTGTTGTGAAAACCCTTACTACAATCCTCTATCTGCAGGTAGATGTAACAAAGTTGAGAATGATGATGTCATGTTTGCTTACAAAGTTTTTATTTTTGGTTAAATAAAGTTAACATTCTAAAGTTAATTAAATTAAATAAATTAACATAACTAATTTAAAAAACATACAAATATATACATATCGAAGAAAAAGGTTGCAGCCTCCATTGCCAATATACGAGTTAACTCAACAAATTCAATTTTTTTTTTTTAATTTAAGGCGCGTCAATATCAATGGTCATTTAGCGCCCAGCGCCTTCTCCAGGGCATTGCCGGCCTGCGGACAGTGTTATCTCGTTACAGATAACACTGTCCATCACCGGTTAAGTGGGTGCCATCAGGACGCAGTTCGCCACTGGCTCTCCAGGTTGGGGAATACCTCACATCGACCAATCCTATCCTGATCTTTTCCCTTTGCAGGGTCGCCAATAAATATCCTGGGTTACTGAACCCTCTGTTACAATGGATAGAGGAATCAGTAGATGGAATCTGTAGATCCATCAGGCGTGCGATCAGTCACGCTGAAATACTGAATTACGGGTAAAGATAGAGTGAGGTGTATATAGTTTTTTTATTCAAGGTCAGCAGCATTTAGAACTGCATCTTAATGTCTGCTGCAATAAAATATGTCAAACTTTTTTTCCTATTTTTTTTTTCCCAGTTCAAACTTCTATTTTTTTTTCTGAATTTTTGCTTACTATAAAAGCAAGAGATCATTTTAATAATTATTTAGTAAGTACAATGGCAGATAAATTAAATGATATTAAACTTGGTAACAAATATAAAAAGTTTATGGCTACATTTCCGTACATTACTTTATCTGATACAGATTTAGCAACTTGTTTACAGAAGAGAAGGAAAATTAGATAATTTTCGAAGTACATCTGTACATATAATTTTCGAAGTACATCTGTACATAACAAGTTCCTATTAGAACAGGAGGATAATAGGAGAGGGCATAGTAACAACATGCTCAAACAAGATCCCTGTATCTTTCTTCCGTAGTACTTTTGCATCATATACCTTTTTTGTGGCAAGATTCCTGCTCCTCCATTACACCATTTTTCCATAAGTTTGAGTAAAACTTAAAATCCTCTATCTTTGCAAATGTGTGTCCATTATACGTAGAAATTCCATTAGTTTTAAATTCTGCAAATTGTTTTCCTGTTGGTATGTGAACAATAGCTAAACCGTTACATGTAATTACAACGAAACCCTCGGTTTTAAGTTCATCTATTTGGTCAAATATATTTAAAAACATATTCTTGACGAAGCCTTTAACATAATACACATCTGTACACCCATCTATTTCTGCCAAAACACCAACATATGGATATTTTCCTTTATTATTTACAGTAAAAGCATAAATTTTATACATTCCACTCGTGGGCAGATTTTTCCATGGATTTTGTTTAAAGTAATATTTTAATTTCTCTTCCGTTTTCTTTATCTTCTCTTCCTTATCTAACAGAAACTTGTATTCCTCTTCCAAAAGGTTTGTATCAATTTAATACTATAAGAATGGGGAAAATAACAGTTAATGTTAAAAATGGACAGTGTGGACGATTGGAACAGTTGGAAGAAGGATCAGAAAAAGTTGTTAACGCCTTAAAACAAATAAAATATAGAAACAAAATTGGATATATCTTACAGTTCGAAAATTTGGATACATTGTATATATCGAATTACTGGTTCGAAAAAGAAATACAAGATTTAAGAATAGATTTAAATTATAAGTTAAAAATAAAAACAGACAAACTTAAAACTACTCCTAGTAAGAACAAAGAAAGATCTGTCTTTTGTGTTTAATATTTTTTGTAAATAAAATATATGTAATACAATAAAAATGTGATTAAATGTATTCCTGTGTGTGTGTGTTATTTATTTATTTTAGAGCCTAATTATTAATAAAATAGTATTAACCGCAGCAGTTAGTGGTCTGTGGTGGGGATAGAAGTGACCTTGGAATAGTAGTTGAAACTGGGTAGTTGAATAGCAACGCAACCCTCAAATTTTACCTATATGATGCAAAAGTACTACGGAAGAAAGATACAGGGATCATGTTTGAGCATGTTGTTACTATGCCCTCTCCTCCTATTATCCTCCTGTTCTAATAGGAACTTGTTATGTACAGATGTACTTCGAAAATTATCTAATTATCCTCCTCTTCTGTAAACAAGTTGCTCAAGTCACAATGAATTTGGTAAGATATCCAATCTATTGTGTCACACACACACGAATCTGGACACATTTCAGCATTAGGATCAGATCACACACAATTATTATAGTGCCCATTAGCAGCTTTTGTAGAAAATCTAGACAAGTCCTCTAATCGATTCGAGTTTCTATGTAAACCCATATAAGTCATTGCTAAATCTGTATCAGATAAAGTAATGTACGGAAATGTTAAGATATTAAGATGCAGTTCTAAATGCTACTGACCTTGAATAAAAAAACTATATACACCTCACTCTATCCATCAGCACACATAGGAGCAGCTGAGGAAGGGGGGTTTGTGGTGGGGGTTAAAAACTGTGATTTTGCCGGCCGACGAAGTGGGCCGGGGGGGTGGAAAAGTGTTCTGGAACATACAAATACACTCTACTGTAAAGGCACCAGTTTCCAAGCCAGGAAGGTTGGATTCGTAGTGGCCGTTTTTTAAGCAACAACTCCAACGGGCGAGGTCATAAGTTGAGGGAAGGAGACACGCAGTATAAATTAAACGGAGCCAGCCCGTAGCTGGAAGCGCATTTGCTGGGTGTGCGCGGTTCACCAAAGCCTAATAGGGGGGATGCCTTCTCTAGCTTCTGGTAGTGGAGTGTGACCACGTTGTGGGATCACTCCTTAGTTTCTGGGAGTGAAGTGTGATTACTTTGTTGGCTCACTTTGCGCGCTGGTTGAGCGTATCTCAACCTGCCCTTAAAAGGGTCAAGCGGGGGTATCCTAGGCACTTCCGCCATGGAGAGGTATTGCACTAACACTTTCTCCTTGGTGGTGACATCCCTCGCTTGTTAAACGATTCCTTTCTTGAATGGGGGACTGGTAAACCTGAGAGGATAGGTACGGTCCTAAAACTACCCCCCAGTTCCAAGAGGAAAGGGATATCACGGGAAGCATGTCCATCACCGGACAGTGAGCTGTAGAGGCTTCTAGGAAGAAAAAAATCTAAGTGCAGCACAACTGGACTTGAACCCGAGATCTCCGCATGGGATCCAGTATGCTAATCACTTAGCTATTCCGTTCGCTGATTCGACTCTTAACAAAATTACTACTAATAAATAATCATAAACTAAGGAAAAAATAAACTTTAACTGAAGAGCGAATTAAAGCAAAGTGTGCATTACCCTTTCATGCTTATATTTTTTTATATTGAATAGAACTTAGGTTATAATGAACAGTATTTGATTATTTTTTTAAGTTAAAAAGATTAAAGGGGACTATTAAATTCCATTGAACTAAATAATGATATTTTTGGTACTTATGTATGGGATGCGTTTATAGAGCCATATTTAGTAAGAACTAAAAGCTCTATTGTGACAACGTTACTTGTCTGTGTGTTGTATATTGTACAATACTGGTATGTATTGTTCAGACTCAGAAATGTATACGAACCTGCAATTGAAAGTGATTGTATTTAGTGATAACCTAGAACTTGTCTATTGAATACACTAAAATGGAGCAGACATTCAACTACCTGCACAGTCTCTGTACAGAGGGGGGGGGACTGTAAAATTGTGTTATAAAGAGATGATAAGTGTTGTTGGTGTTGTCAGTGAAGTGTTGTAATAGAAACTAGGAGTCAATTGTGAACAGAGGGAAACTTAAGAAATTTTTCATCATCTGTAGAATGCTTTTAATAAATTTAATTCAGACCACGGACGTTGATTTTTGAGTTCCTCTTTTGGTAAATACAAAAACATCTGGTCTATTAATTGTAACACTGGCTGATTAGGAAATTAATAGGTGAATGAATGAATGAATGAATGAAGATACTTTAAAAATCTATTCTATAAAAATTGCTCATCAAGTTAACCGATTTTCTTCAAATTTGGAATTCTATCAAGGCTTCTAATGTATATTCATCATTATGTAAAGGGTAAAACTATATATATCATTAGATTAGATTAGTTTGAGCATCCGGGTGGGCTATATCGTGGCGCCGCAGCCAACAAGGCTTATTGGTCCATATACTCATACTGAGAAGTGGTGCTTTAATGGAAAGCATAACGTTACTGTTCCCCTTGAACCCTCCAAAAAACCAATTATCCCGGTAATATGTCCCAAATAAAGGTGAGAGTTATTTATTTGTGTAAAAATATAATAGGAAGTTAAAGAAAAGTCACAAAAAAATGAAAAAAAGAAAATCAGTAAAGTCAGATTTTGCTCGAAATATTCCATTTCTTGTGCACTGCTAGTGGCTGAATGGAATACTAACTTTGAACTCCCTATGGACTTGAATTTTCATTTTTAAAATATTCTCATAAGAAACAAACACCGGCACACTATACATATTCGCTAAAAACTTTTTTTTTCCGTATCCACAGATCCCCTAAACATGAATTTCCGGTAAAAAAAAACTCAGTGTCGAAAATCTTGACGATCGCAATTCTTCCTCTTACTAATAAAGAGAAAGTAATAAAAAACTGGAATCCTGAAAAATTGAATTATATCAAAGGGGTTTCTTTTTCTTCGAGCCGCTTTTCAATTAATTTTTTTTTCTTCTTCTTCTTCTTTCTTTTATTTGGAATTCACAATCAACATAAATAAATATAATGAGTGATGATGAATGACGTGATTAGCTGGAGGAGAGAAGCTACCCAGCGGTAACACTCTCACAGGAATTATTTCTATTAAATGAAAAGGATTGTGAGTTTCGGTCTTTTTTTGAAAAAAATAATAAAAAAAACTTAAATTCTTGCCAATGTTTCGACAAATATATTGTCTTTTTCAAGGCCTACAACTAAATACAATAGGTTCTTTTTTGAAAGTCAAAATCAAAAACAAAAAACAGAAAGTAATAAAAAATAAAATTACGGATTAATTTATTTTTTATTACTTTCTGTTTTTTGTATTTTATTTTTTATTACTTTCTGTTTTTTGTATTTTATTTTTTATTGCTTTCTGTTTTTTGAATTTTATTTTTTATTACTTTCTGTTTTTTGTATTTTATTTTTTATTGCTTTCTGTTTTTTGTATTTATTTTTTATGACTTTCTGTTTTTTGAATTTTATTATTTATTACTTTCTGTTTTTTTCTTTTATTTTTTATGCTTTCTGTTTTGGATTTTATATTTATTACTTTCTGTTTTTTTATTTATTGTTTATTGTTCTGTTTTTTGATTTTATTTTTATTGCTTTCGTTTTTGTATTTATTTTTATTACTTTTGTTTTTTGTATTTTATTTTATTACTTTCTGTTTTTTGTATTTATTTTGTATGCTTTCGTTTTTGATTTTATGTTATTACTTTTTTTGGTATTGTATTTTTTATTACTTTTGTTTTGTATTTTATTTTTTAACTTTCTGTTTTTTTGTATTTTAATTTTTTATTACTTTGTTTTTTTTGATTTTATTTTTATTACTTTCTGTTTTTTGTTTTTGATTTTGACTTTCAAAAAAGAACCTAATGTATTTATATGTTGTGGGCCTTGAAAAAGACAACATATTTGTCGAAACGTTGGCAAGAATTTGTTTTTTTATTATTTTTTCCAAAAAAAGACCGAAACTCACAATCCTTTTCCTTCATACAAGCAACGGTCGAGAAGAATCTTCCATAATTATTTCTATTGTTGGAGGTGATCACAGGGGCCAACAGCGACTTAGTCGACGGGGTGGATTATCTGGTGTAGTTTTGTAGGCGAGATTTTAAACAAGATGATTAAGATTTGAGAGTAAAAGAGTCATAGAATTTTTTATATTTAGTTTTGACGGCTTCAGATACATATGAGATTTTGAGATCGTTGTGGAGGGTATAGTTAGAGACATAGAATGGAGCATCTGTTATCTGATGGAGATTTTTGACAGAAAAGATTGTATTTTCTGGGAATTTGAGCGCTTGGTTGAACCCCCACTGATCAAGTCCATAAGTCCACATCGGTTTGAGTATACAATTGTATATTAGTCGTTTCAATCAACAAGTAGTAGTTTCGATCGTTTTCCTATTAGTCTGAGTAGTAACTTATTCCGTTTGTTATGTTCCAGTCTTTTTAGTTTCGTATGTGGATTCCATGTTAGTCTTCTATCGATGTAAATCCCAAGGTAGCGTACTAAGTTTTCAGGAGAGAGTGGTATTCAGTTGAAAGTTACTGAAGGACAGGAGAGACACAACGCAGAGTAAAGGTGATTTGTTAACATTTTTTTGGGTTTAGTTTAATCCGCCATTTTTTGGCCCAAGATTCTATTTTATTTAAATGAGTCTATAAGAGAGTGGAGGCAGTGATGGGATCAGAGCTGGATGCAAGGATGGTGGTGTCATCAGTGTAAGTGCAAAGAAGAGTGTCTGTATAGGTTGGCAGATCTGAAGTGAATACAGTATATAGAAGCGGACCAAGTATACTACCCTGAGGAACTCCGGCGCCGGCCAGCGAGTAGTCAGAGGTAGCAGATCCGCAACTAATCTGAAAGTAGCGGTCGGATAGATAAGACTTGATGAGTAAGTAATAGGTTGATGGTAGGCATTTCTTTAGGTTTCACAGTAATCCTGGATGCCATACCCGATCAAGTGTCGAAGCAATGGTGTCCACTACTCTATGGCACTGATGAATGGTGCTGTGATGTTGTCGAAAGTCAAACTGATGTGATGGATTGGTTTGTTCAGTTTCCAGAATGGGGTAAATCCGTTTCAATAACAATTTCTCTAGTATTTTTCCTAAAATAGGTAACAGACTAATGGGCTGTATGAGGATGGAAGGAGACAATTAAATTTGATTTAATTTTTATTTTTATCGATATATTGAGAGAAATAATAAAATTAATATAATTTTATTTGGAAAGTGGCTTTTATCGGTCGAGTTTAGTAAATAGAACGAAAAATATGGCGAATATATTGCGTGGAATAGATTTCACCATTTCATATATTTGAATTGAGTAAATAAAACAAATTTTTTTGACCTTTATAAATAAAATTCATCATGAAATGATTCCTTTTTATTTTTTATTTATTTTTTTAATGAAATATGAATAAACCAAATTAATGAACAGCAAAATTTAGATTGTTTGAGGATGGGATGAAAGCATTTTTTTGTGCTACTCAGCAAGAAGTGTTCGGATTTAGAAGTTATGAACAGGAAAAAACACACATCTGGTGTGACTTTCTCTGAATAATTATATTATAAAATGATAACCTGTCTTTTAACTTCACATTTTGTCCTAATCTTCTTTTATTCATTTGTCCTAATCTAAAATATAGAGTGATTAAGGAAAAAAGTAACTTATCCAGGCAGATATAGAAGTGATTATGGGCCGGGTGTTGGTGTATTGGTTATGAACATGGACTTGTAAGTGGGAGGATAGGATGGTAGGTCTGAAGCTGCGGTTTATTTTGAGACCGGAGATCATTTGGCAGTATCTCTTGGTGAATGGACCACAGACTTCCAAACGGAGGTATATGCTATTCTTTGTTGTGTCTTGAATGAGAGGACAGCCAAGCTGCACTGAAGACGCTGAGTTCATGTGTCTTCACTTCCAGGTTGGTGTTAGAATGTTCTAAAAGACTGGAAGAGCTTTCTTCTTTGAAGGATGTGCTTCTAGTACCAGGTCATATGGGGAATTTTCGGGAATGAGGAGGTAGATAGTTTTGCCAAATTAGGCGCCTCTCTCCCTTTCATTGGTCGTGAGCCTGCTGTTGGCCTGTCATCTGGCACATGTCTGTCAGGAATTCCAGTCATGCACAGCATTCATCCTTATGGATGAGCACAGTTGGTTGTCGGCAGTCCGAAACGCTCATCGTGGGTCCGGAAAGGGCTATTAGTGAGACATTGCTGTATCTTTCACGGAGGGACTGTGTCATTGTGGTTTAAGGAGACATTTCTACATACTTGGGCTTATGCCGAATCCATTTTGTAGAGTCTGTGAGGCAGAGGAGGCAATACCCATTCATGTTATGGCAGATTGTCTGGGTTGTGAGGAAATTAGGTTCAGAACCTTTGGTCGGAACAGGATATCTGTGGAAGAGCTTAGGCTATGTCCCCTTAAGGTTATTGTCCGATTTGTTCGGACTATGGTGAATGTTAGATGGATTAGACCGGACAGGGTATTTGTTCTAGACCCGGTTGGTGGTGTTTTTCTTAGGGTAGCTATATGGGCCCAGTGTGGGCTTTGGATAGCGTAGGGTTTGGTCCCTCCCCACAGACAAATAATAGTAATAAGTGGGAAGACCCAGTTCTAGTCCCGCGAATAACTGCTACATTTTATATTTGTTTGAAATATGTTAATAGTACCTACTTGGTAGTTGGACGTTAAGCCCACCTGAAAAAATAGGCATTACTTGTCTTATAGAAGTGATAATAATAATAATAATAATAATAATAATAATAATAATAATAATAATAATAATAATAATTATAATAACGATTGCCCTATGAATATCTCTAGCAAGTAGTTAATACATTATGCATAAACGGAAATGTAATGATTATTACGACTATTACAAATGTTTAATGTAAATAATGTAATAGTCAGTATTGGCTAATATTAATGTAAAATATATAAACTATTAAATTAAAGTTAAATTAAATTAATATTAAAGTAAAATAGCTGTTGACTAAAATAAATCAATATGTAATTGCAAATATCTAAACATAATCTATCCATGATGCAAAATTAACGTAAAAATTATTAGATAAAAGATATATAAACAACAATAGGCTAAGAAAAAGGTAAATGAATAACTAAAATAAAATAACTCATTCAATATTAAATCAATTAAAAGATCAAATTCAAATGCACAATATTTCAGTCTCATTGAAAAACTCGAACTGCATTTAAACGGAAATTAGATCTTTTCTAACGTCACCGAATATATAGAGCATTCCGCTAAACAATGGGTCAGAGAGTCCTAGCTGCCACAATGTTTGCATCTCACACTGCTATCAAAAATAAATTGTTCATTGTTAAACAGTATTCTAGCGCACTTGAGATTGGCTGAGCGAATTTAGCTGAAAAGCCTTATTTTTGCTTTCTCTTACTCCTAGTGAGAGGAAGTATTGTAATCGTGTCAAATTTTCGATGTGAGTTTGCACAGGGAATAACCGTTTTGAGGTCCCCTGAGTCCAAAAATGTGGATTTAGAAAAGGGTCTATGTGTGGTGTGTGTGGGTGTGTGTGTATATGTAAACAGCATAGCTCAAAAACGAAAGATCATAGAAAGTTCAAACATGATATTCCGTTTTGGTATCACCATGGGATCCGACAGTGGGTCATCTGTCGAAATTTCTCAACCGGTAGTTTCACTTTACTGATTAGTTTTTTTACTTTTTTGCGATTTTCTAAAAAATGGCTCCGACGATTTTCTTGAAACCTGGTATATCAATTACACATACAAAGCGCTACAACTTTTATTTGAAACCTTTCTCCTGGAAAACAACATTTTACGGACAGTTTTGGGGGAGGGGTGGAGTTAGGTTTTCCTCTAAAGTGCTATTTCCGTTTACCATACAATTCTGCCATCTAAATAATATTAATTAGAATTAAAAATGTGGTTGAAATTCCGAGTGTGAAAAAAAAAATTGGGATGACCGGAAGTGCGTTTTTACTGAAATGAATTTTTCAGTTGTCAGATATTTTCTCTAAAACGGCTCCAATGATTTTCTTTAAAGTAGGGATATGCGCTATACATATAAAGAGCTACAACTTTTATTTGAAACATTTCTCCTGATACTGTCATTTAAGGGGGCTTTTTGGGGAGGGATTGGGTTATGTTTTTCTCTAAAGTGTTATCATAGTTGATTTATACAATTCGAACCATCCAAACAAAGTTAAGTAGAAATCAACAGATGGCCAAAATTCCGAGTTTCAAGAAAAATTAGTAAATTGGAAGTGCACTTTTACTGAACAGTTTTTTCAATTTTCGACAAACTCCGACGAATTTCATTAAATGTGGTACACTAACTATAAAATTTGTCAATTTTAACTTTGAAAACTGGAGTAAGAAAAAGTTGGGTGAGTGTTTCACGCCAGATTTTTTTTTTTATACTCGTATTTGTCCTAAGATGTAAATAATTTTCTTGCTTACCCAATGCACTTATTTGCCTGTATAGGAGATATTGTGTCTAGAGTTCAAAACGTACTCAATATCTTCGTATAGAAATTTATTTGTATATTTTTCAATAAGATTATTAAAATGTATTCGCAATGTGACTAGATCCAGGGACAAAAATATATTTTCTTGAATCGATACACAAGTGATTATATTATAGTCCGTAAGAGAGTACCAATACTTTAAACGAAACCATTACAATATTTGAAATATATCACCACAAATTCTGTAGAATTGCCTAAAAAATCAATGTTTTCGAAAATATGTTACAATTAAAAGTGATTTAAGTTTATCCGAAATTTTTATTATGATAATTTTTTTTTTTTTATTCCAAGTTTAAACGAAAGCTTTATGGTCGTAATAATAATAATAAAAAATTTGGTGTGAAACACTCACACAACTTTCTCTTGCTCCAGTTCTTAAAATTATAATTGACAAATTTTATAGTTTGTGTACCAAATTTAATTAAATTCGTCGAAAACTGAAAGAAACTGTCCAGTAAAAGTGCACTTCCGGTTTACTAATTTTCTTGAAACTTGGAATTTTGGCCATCTATTTATTTCTAATTAATTTTGTTTGGTTTGATAGAATTGAATAATCAACTATGATAGTACTTTAGAGAAAAACATAACCCCACCTTTCCTCCAAAAGTGCCCTTAAATGAATTTTCTCAGAGAAATGTTTTAAATAAAAGTTGTAGATCTCTGTATGTTTAGTTTATATAGGAAATTTCCAGAAAAATCGTCCGAGTCATTTTTGAGAAAATCGCGAAAAAGTGAAAAAATAAAAAATCATTTAGTAAAGTGGTAATGTAAACACACTTCCGGTTATCCGATTTTTTTGAAACTCAGAATTTCAACATCATATTCAATTCTAATTAATATTATTTAGATAATAGAACTGTTTAATAAACTGAAATAGCAGTTTAAATGAAAATCTAACCCCTACTTCTCCCCCATAAATGCCCTTAAATGAATTTTCCCAGAGAAAGAGTTTCAAATAAAAATTATAGCTCTTTGTATATGTAGTTCTATATACTAAGTTTGAAGAAAATTGTCGCAGCCATTTTTTGAGAGAAATGCAAAAAAGTAAAAAATACTAACAAGTAATGTGGTACTTCCGGTTGAGGAACTTTGATTTAAGTTTCAAGTTTCTACGGTTTTGCGTTTTTGTGCTATGCTGTTCACACACACACACACACACACACACACACACACACAGGCCATTTGCTAAAATCCACTTTTTTGGGCTCAGGGATCTCAAAACGGATACTTCCGGTGAAAACTCGATATTGAAAATTTGACACGATCACAATACTTCCTCTTACTAGGAGAAAGAGAAAGTAAAAAGAAATCCCCCCCCCAAACTCAAAAGCCTACTCTATAAAGACGCACTTTCTCTTCAAATTTGGAATTTTAGTACGGCTTTTAATGTATAATAATATTACTAGGTATATATAGGTAGCGAAGCTGTATTTTTGACTGAAGTGATAACTTAGAGAAAAGCCAAACGTTACTTTTTCACAGAACCACCAAAAAATTAATTAAAAGGACAATAACCTTAAGCGAAAATAGCCTAAGCTCTTCCATAGACATCCTATTCCGACCAAAGGTCCTGAAGCTAATTTCCTCACAACACAAGTAATCAGTCATAAGATGGATGGGTGTTTCCTCCTCTGTCTCACAGACTCTACAAAATCGATTCGACATGAGCCCCATTATGTAGAGATATCTCCTTAAACCACAATGTCCAGTAAGAGATCCAACCGGATGGCTGAGAGCGCTCCGTGAAAAACACAGCAACTCTCACAATGGCCCGGACCCCCGATGAGCATTCTGGACTGCCGAAAACCAACTGAGCCCACCTATAAGGATGAATGCTGTGAAGCTGTCCATGTCTGGAAGCCTGACAGACATGTGCCAGAAGACACGCCAACAGCAGGCTCGGGGCCAATGAAAGGAAGAGAGGCGCCTAATTTGGTAAACCTATCCACCGGCTCAGTTCCAAAAATTCCCATGTAACCTGGCACCCATACTAGAAGCACATCCTTCAGAGAAGAAAGCTCTTCCAGTCTTTTAGAACATTTCTCTAAAGTGTTATTGATAGTTGATTATACATTTCTATCATCAAATCAAAATTAATTAGAAATAAATATATGGCCAAAATTCCGACTTTCAAGAAAATTAATAAACCGGAAGTGCGCTTTTACTGAACAGTTTTTTTTTTCAGTTTTCGACGAATTTCATTAAATTTGGTACACTAACTATACAATTAGTCAAACATAATTTTGAGACCGCTGTGTGAGTGTTTCACACAACTATAGTTTTTTGTTCAGTTTTTCAGTATTTTTCTCGAAAATGGCTCCAACAATTTTCACACTCAAATATCTTATCATTTTTATTTGATGAAATATTTTATTTAAATATAATATAATAACTCAGCGTTAACCATTCCTCTAAAATTCACTTTAATGTAATGTATGATTCTACGATCAACTATATAATCTATATATATAAAAATTCAACATCCATATGTTTGTGGCCGCAAAACTCCAAAAGTAGTCGATGGATTGACTTGAAATTTTTACACAACGTTGCATTTCTATATAAGAGTGTTTATATATACTTTTTATTCCCAAGTTCCCACGGAAACGGGAAATTCCGAGCGTTTCGCAAGGTTGGCAGAGGTAGACAGACGTTGACGCGTTGCGATCGTGGCGCGGCTCTCTACCGAAGATATTCTGCACAGAATACGTCAAGAAAGGCAATCATGGCTTGGATTTCACAGAAGAAATATACAATGAAGCTCTAATCTAAATTGAGGATCTTTGTCTTGCAATGTGTCTCAAGTTTTTGGCACTATTGAGAGTAACAGTACAGACGAATAGGTCGATCAACATTCGAGAGAGAACTGCTCAGAGAGCAATCATACACCAGAAATGACTTACTAGCTATTCGTCCAAGAAAATACACTGAAACTCATTCAAGAACAAATATAACATTTGATATCATCATACAAGCTGTGACCAACCAATCCGGTGGATTTACTTTTTGGACGCTCCAGGTGGAACTAGAAAAACGTTCTTAATTTCCTTAATCCTGGCTAAAAATCCGTTCAAATGGCCACTTAATAACTTCAGGTAATGCTGCTATGTTGATGGAAGGAGGTAGAACAGCTCATTCAGCTCTTAAAAACATCCTTTCAGTTCGCAAAGTAGGGTATTAAATTGAATGATGTGTTTTCTTGCTGAATCTATGTTAACTATCATACTTCTATTTACTTCCCTAACAATTAAAATCAGACTGAGCCACAGCTGAGCGTGGCCGGGTTTAGCTAGTCATTATTATATTATATAAATAGCTCTGAGTTAAATTTGTTTCAATTAAATATCATTTGTATGTTATACTATACCTCATAACATATGTGCCTTGCACTCTAATTTTTTCATAGCCCGTTTCGTTACTCAAAATGTGACAGTTCGTATATGAATTTTTATATTTACTTGCATATATATATATATATTTCCAAGTCATCCAAAGTTCATCATCATCTGCTATTTAAGTTGTTCCAGTTCTAGCAAGAGTTCCTCAAGGGAGCATTCTTTCACCTCTACTATATACTATCTTTACAGCTGACTTACCAACTCGTTCAGGAACAATTACTTTTACATTTGCCGACGATACTGCAATTCTTTCTCCTAATGTGGATTCCTTCATGGCAACTCGTGCTCTACAATTCCAACTTCATATTCTTGAACCTCGGCTCCGGCAGTAGAGGTTCAAAGCAAATCAACTTAAATCCAAACACATAGTATTCACCTTAAACAGAAAATCTCTTCCTCCTCTTTACTTTAACAATATTATCCTTCCCATTGCGAACCAAGTACGATATCTCGGATTATATCTTGACAAACGACTAACATGGGCATACCAGATTGAAACGAAATGTCTGCAACTTAAGGTATAAAATGCTAAAAAGACTACTTAATAAACGTTCAAACTGACTCTGTAATGAACAAGAAAATGCTGTACACTGCTCTTCTAGCCCCCATTTAGTCATACGGCATAGAACTCTACGGCTCGCAAAACAATCCAACTTTAACCGACTTCAAACCCTACAATCTAAGATCCTAAGAACAGTAATTATGTCCCTTCTACGTCTCCAACCACTCAATCCACTCCAATCTTAATATTCCTTTGATCTCAGAGCTAGCCCAATTTCGTTACCGACCTGCTAGTGTAGCTGCTAAGTAAGCTTGCCATAGTGGGAAACTAACGGCTTCCAACACTGGAGGGTCGTCGTTCATACCTCTCAAGCAACATGTACATATGTATATTGACTAATATATATATATATTCACAAATTACGCACTCATCGCTTTCGCTTGTTTACATTGTATACAATTGCAAAATAAAGTAATAAATAAATAAAAACTTTTTTATATGTTTTCAAATAATAGTTATACTGTCTGTAATATTATCGGTGAATGTCTGAAGTTTTAAAGAAAATAAATATGAATTAAAAAACTATAATAATATAGTACCTGTCGTATGGCTATATGAACAAAATATTAGAACATTGATGTTAGATTCAAACATTCAAATTGATGTTATGTTTAAATACTACTTACTTTTCCAGCGCTACAGTTCGATATGAACTTTGGCCTCCCGTACAATCCTGTTCCAGGTATCCCGATCTAACGCCTTCGTCCGCCATGCAGTCATCCAAGTCTGATTAGGTCCTGCTCCACGTCTCTCAACCAGCTCGTCCTGGGACGCCCTCTTCTTCTCTTTCCATCAAACTCCTGCTTCATTATTTTTCTTGTCATTAGTCCCTCTGGTAATCTCTCTATATGCCCAAGCCACCTTATTCTTCTCAACTTGACAAACCTAACTATATTCTCATGCCCCATGAGTTCATCAAGTTCTCTATTCTTCCTAACTCGCCATGTGCCGTGTAAACAAACTGGACCAAATATGCGTGTTACGGCCAATAGATAGATTAGTTATTCCTCTATTACTATTGTTCCGTCAAAAATAAAATGAAAAAAGGTACACTAGTTATTTCAAAGTGGACTGTATTTAATAAGAAAAAATAAAGGAAAGGTGAACAGAATTAAATGAGATTATATAATGTAAAGGCTGAACAATATATTTGCATTTATTAAAGATTTTCTATTATATTTCTCTCTCGCCTGGAATTCGTTGATGAAGCTGCTGCTGGGGCTGTGCCGTTGTCGCCTACACTCACGTACATCCGCTCTGGTACAAATAATGGTAGATAGAAAACTGATGCTCTTCTTGATGGTAATGAAGATGATGATGCTTTACAAAAAGTTGAAGAGGATGGTGGTCCGCAATTTCCACAATGGTTATTATAGGTAATGGTACTCCAGGGTACAAAAATAACGTTAAGTAAAGTTCAAGGTGTGGCCACACAGAATTTGAAATAAAATTCAACTCACTACTGTGCACACTATCAGAGCGGCAGAGCAACTAACTGTAGTTGAGAATTGCCTTTGTTACGAGAAAACATTATAAGTTCAAAGTGCGGGCGAGCTAGAGACAGAAATCACACACACACTGACAAGAGAGAAACATGATAGATGTTCGTGGTAGTGATAGCGAGAGAGAATTGTGTTGACGTATTTTGTAGTTACATACGATTATTAAAATTTTAATTTTATTTTATTCACCTTCCTACGGACGCTCCAATGCTTCTGAGTATTTTTCTTTCAAAGACCCTTAGGGCTAGCTGGTCTGACATTTTCAGGGTCCATGTTTCGGCTCCATAGCACACTATCGGCCTAATCAGCGATTTATACATTTTAAGTTTGGTTTGTCTGATTAACAATCTTGATTTCAAAAGTTTTTGCAGGCCAAAGTAAGCTCTATTTCTCGCCATGATTCCTCCTACTTCTGATCTCCTCACTTCCCTTGTTTTCGCAGTTTAATTCTACTCCAAGGTACGTGAAACGAACAACAGCTTCAAAGCATTAGTTACATGGTCTTCTTCTTGAGTCAGAAAGGGATATCACCATGTATTTAGTTTTAGATTCATTAATTTCTAGGCCAACCTTTTTACTTTCCTTGTCTAATTCGAGAAGTAGTTCTTTTAGGGCATTTTCGCTACTGCTTAATATGATTATATCATCTGCATATCCTACAATTTGCGAAGTACGACTTGCGAGGTTACCAAGTGGGACAATTCTACCAATAGCTCTATGAAGTACCAGGTTAAAGAGGACAGCTGATAGAGCATCTCCTTGCCTCACACGGGCATTAAACATAATCTTATACGGCTGGTCTGATTACCTACGAGGACACAGCTTCTGTTTGGGTCATAGTCATTTTTATTAAGTTTATTAACTTCAATGGAACTTTAAATTCTTCTAGGGCTTGGAAAAGTTGAGGTCTAATAACATGATCAAAGGCCTGCTTATAGTCAACGAAGAGCATGTGGACATTCATATTACGCTCGTAGAACTTCTCTAATATTTGTTTTATCACAAATATTTGGTCGGAGGTTCCTCTATTGGGCCGAAACCCGCATTGATAATCAGGTAGTATTCTTTCAGAGTAGACTTTGAGTCTCTCTACTAGGAGCCTCGATAAAATCTTATAGGATATATGATATTTAGTTATGCTTAAATATTTCAGCTTATTTCCAAGGAGAAATGCAGTAATAAGAATAAATTCAAGTGATACATATATATATATATATGCGCGTGCGTGGATATGTGCGTGCGTGGATGTGTGTGTGTGTGTGTGTGTGTGTGTGTGTGTGTGTGTGTGTGTAATTCTACTATTCTTCGTTCATTTATCATTTCTTTAACAAATTTCGGCAGATATATTTAATTTTAGGACTTAGAACTTGGCTACCTCTATAAACTGCTCTAGATCCTAACGTTTGTTATATATACTTCTTGTTTGTATAGAACAGGATTTTTTTTTTATCGTTTTATTACTTCAATTTATTGAACAAGAAAAAAACTATAAAACCAAAGAAATATACCGTTAACATCAGGAACCACTTATCAGAGAGTTTTGATTAATCTGTTACTTCAATGAACGAATTATATCGGACAGTTCTCAAAACGTTTGTTAATATTATAAAAGCATCAACAGCTATTATGATTATTTGAATATAATTGCTTTGCCAGTTATTATATTTGTCAGGCGGATGTTATTGAAAGAATAAAAGGATCTATTATTTAAAGCATTTCAAAATCGTCTATAATCTTTCTAAGACTTCGATGCACCGACATCTTATCAAGGCAGTTCCATTGCATTCTCTCAAATGAGTACAACAATTTTCATCCCATTGCAAAATTGTTCAACATATCATCTGAAAAATTAATTTTTAACTATTATTAATTTCATTAAATCAGATATAAAAAGAAATATTTAAAATTTATTGTTTACAATTCATTCGGAACATACTTCCCTACTTTGTAATTAAAATTTCAAGTAAGACTATATCCCAAGTCTGCAAGGGGTATCTCTAGCATGCAGTTACTTGGGGAATAGCGACCCCACGGGTTACCAAAGCTCAGTACTCCATGCACTTCGTCAGAACAGCACACAATACATTAAACTATATACACTCTACCCTTTACAAAAACAAGGATAAACCCAATACACAAACTAGGATCTCCGTCCCTAGTTAACTGGCGTAAGCCAGTAATAGCACGCTGGAGTAACAAAACGCGGCGGTCCCAGATTTTTTTTTAATTATTAATTTATTTTGCAACTGTATAGAATGTACAACGTTGCAAAAGTGATGAGTGCGTAATTCGTAAACATATACATATATTAGTCAATATATATACATATGTACATGTTGCTTAGGAGGTATGAACGATGACCATCCAGTGTCGGAAGCCGTTACTTTACCACTATGGCAAGCTTACACAGCAGCTACCCTAGCAGGTCGGCGTTATACGTTAAGATGGTCGCGTGGCCACCGCCGCTTCAGCCTGCGACTAGGATTTTTGGGAAGTGTTTTCGTGGACATATTCTAGATCAGAGGATTATGGTGACAATTTAGTTTGGAGTGGAATTTTGTTTGTGTTCTGAGATGAAAGGAATGTTAAGGTTGGAGTGGATTGAGTGGTTGGAGACGTAGAAGGGAGAATAACTACTGTTCTTAGAATCCATCGTGGTGTTCTTAGATATTCTCTTCCTAGGAGCCTCTGCAGCTCACTGGTCCAGTTATGGGCAGTGTTGTCTGTAGCTAGAGAACTCTGTTCAGAGGCTGGCAGTGCACTGAGAAGACTCCTGGGGACACAATAGATCTTTCAGGTCGCAGTGCAATAATCCCCTATAACAATCTAAAATCTAAGACTATATCCCAACACAAGTGCCAAGTTTCGCATAGAATTCTGTTCAATAATGTTGTTGTTACATAATAAATTATAAAAAATTATTGTCTCATCCTAACAGATAAACCTTGTTTGATAAAATGGGTTTATTATTCTTTAAGTTCTTTATCAGATTTTGATACTCTTAGTTAATATTAGTATTCAAAAATCGCCCTTATTTCTAGACTACTTTACTTTTAAAGTTTCTTGTATTCCTTTCATTTTTTTGGGGAATAGAACTACTGAACTACGTTGGACTTTAATTAAGTTTCTCTATCGGAAATTTATTTTAATGATATTTACAGATAAAATAGTTTTCAAAATGATAGGATGATGTTGATTTTGTTGAAACTTAAAGCCCAGGCAAGGACATCGAATAAAGTGTAGCTTTTCAGTTTAATGAAGCATACACAGTTTAGAAAATTTATTAGTTTTCCCTGTATGATGATTTTATTACAAAACTTTAAACACATAAATTTGGCCACAAATTTTCAAAATGTTATACTCACTTTTATAACAAGTTGTTGAAATAATTTTATTAATATTAAAATTTATGGCATGTTTTGTAAATGTTTAATTTATATAGCTTTATTACTTTCTCCTACTCCTAGTAAGAGGAAGTATTGTAATCGCGTGTCAAGTTTTCGATATCGAGTTTTCACCGGAAATATCCGTTTTGAGGTTCCTCTGAGTCCAAAAAAGTGGTTTTTAGAAAATGGTCAGTGTATATATGTATGGATGTGAACAGTATAGCTCAAATACAAAAAAAAAATAGGAGAAAGTTCAAACTTGATATTCCGTTTAGGTATCACTTTGGGATCCGACAGTAGGTTATCTGTCAAAATTCTACAACCGGAAGTACCAGTTTACTGACTGTTTTTTTTTTATTAGTTTTTGCAATTTTCTCAAAAATGGCTCCAACGATTATCTTGAAACTTGGTGTATTAACTACACATTTACAAAGAGCTACAACGTTTATTTGAAATATTTCTCCGGGAAAATTCATTTAAGGGCACTTTTGGGGGAGAAGTGGGGTTACGGTTTCCTCTATAGGGCTATTTCAGTTTATTACACAATTCTATCATCTAAATAATATTAATTAGAATAAAATATGTTCTTGTTACTTCGAGTTGGGAAAAAATAGAATGACCGGAAGTGCATTTTTACTAGAAAGTATTTTTCAGTTTTCTGCTATTTTCTCTAAAAAACGACTCTTTAAACTTGGAATGTGAACTACACATATAAAAAGCTACAACTTTTATTTGTAAAATTTCTATTGGTAAAGTAATTTAAGGGGGTTTTTGGGAGACGGGTGGGGTTATGTTTTTCTCTAAAGTGCTATTATAGTCGATTATACAATTCTACCATCTAAACAAAATTAACTAGAAATAAATAGATGGCCAAAATTACGAGTTTCAAGAAAATTAGTAAACCGGAAGTGCGCTTTTAATGAACAGTTTTTATTTTTTTATTTTTGCGATTTTCTCCATAAAAACACTGACGAATTTCATTAAATTTGCTATATTAACTACAAAATTTATCAATTACAATTTGGAAAACTAGTGTAAGAGAAAGTTGTATGAGTGTTTCACACCAGATTTTTTTTTTTTTTTAATATACTTATGTATAATTCATAAATTATATTGATAATAAATCAATCAATAGGCTGATAATGTAATGTCGACGAATGCAATTAGAGATTTGGGGGCCACTACCAAAAACTATCTGAACTAGCAACTAGAAAAAAGTGTTGTGTGAAACACTCACAGAATTTTCTCTCAATGCAGCCTATCAATTTTTAACAGATCACGGGCCAAATAATCTACGATTAAGCTTCTATTCTTGCAGCTCTTCAATAGTTAAGGATATACACTATTTGGTTTCGATTATCTTATACTTGCAAATTACAGGACTAGTTTTATCAGATAACCATTCTCAATGGAAAATAATTATCTCTCCCAACAATTGCCTGGTTGCAATGTATCCACGCAACCATTTGTAGGAATTTGTTAATTTAGTAGGGCGACTGACTTAGTGAAATTGGAAACTGAAATTTTTTCAGTTCCTTTAAGAGTTTTTTTTTTACTTTATTTTATTATTATTATACCGGGTGCCTGATGGCGCGGGACCTAGACCTATATGGCTTTTATCCCCTCGATACCCCCCATATCATCCCCTTAAATAATCTCCCCCGGTAGCTTACCGGTCGGTCAGTCTACAATATCCCAAGGTATCCTTGAACTCCAACTAGCCTAGGCAATACTGCGAGAGTAGTACCATCCCAAATACGCGAAACCTAGTACCAGCGAAACGGGGACACTGACATAAATAGTGATACACCGTTTCCCTGACTCCGTCGTCGTAATTTTGACAAATGGGACTAGACGTCTTCCCGATGTTAAACAAGTGGCTAGACCAGTGTTAACCCAAGTGTGTCCAAGCACTACTCCCACCAAGGTCCTCAGACCTGTCCTACTGAGGGACAGAAGGTACTCCGAAACTCCCTACTTAATTCATTTTATAAATCTCTTAGCTTGGAGGCACCACTACGTGTCCCCCCCAGCATTTCTCCAAGACTCTCGTCTCCCAAAGTCTAATCTGTTTTGTCGTGAAACCGCTTTGTGACGCAAGGACTGGTTCAGGACCACAAAATGGTAATGATGATCCCTCCCTAGCCAACTGATCCGCCCTCTCATATCCCTCTATTCTTGCATGTCCGGGTATCCAATAGAGACGCACCTTACCTCTCCGAGCCAAAGCGTTAAGCCTTCCACTAGTTTCGAGCTCCACCATGGCTTGCTCAAAGCCCTCAGTGCGGCCTGACTATCAGAGAAAAATTCGCACCTCTTTGATCTCTCCCTGCCACTGCCCCACAAGGCGGCAGCATTCAATAATGCCCACCACCTCGGTCTGGAAGCCAGTGGCCAAACCACCCAAGGCCACCGAACTCCCTCTATCCGAACTCCTGCAACCATGCTCCCGCTCCTGACAGGCCAGTCCCCTCCTGCCTAGAGCCATCTGAATAACAGCGAATATTCCCTCCTTTGGCCTCATGAGGTTGTCATCCCCTATACTGCCAATACTGATCTCATAAGCCCTCTCAAAATCCCCATTTCTTGCTCGTCTCATCGAGTTTAGATAGCAGAAATCGGTTTACTCGCCAAATCTCATCCTCAATTCTAGTGTAATGCCCCCAAAGGTTCTCTCCCATTCTCCCTTACACCTCATTCTGAGGTACCCCTTCATCGCTTCACCCACCACCACATAGTGAAGAGGGGTTAGCCCCAGCAAAATCTCCAGTGCCACCGTCGGTGTCGTTCTCATCGCTACTTTATTTTATTTCTCTTTCAAATTACATAATTTCAAGTATATATAATGTAATGTAATTAAGAGTACATGTAGAAATTAAAATTCTTCCTTGGTAGGATTATTATTTTGGAAAAATCAACAATACAATCTACAAAAATCAAATTTCAATCCGTACACATGGAGTTGGTTTCAGACAATTATACAAAAACAAGTAAATGGATCCCGTACTTTTAAAGAAATAATAACAATAACAAAAAAAATATATAAATGAATCAATAAAAAATGAAATACTAGGAAAAAAAAAAAAAACATTTATTATTCCCATATTTCTCTCTCTTATTAAAGCAATTAAAGATAAATAAATACGTGATAATTTATGAATATAGAATAAATGAATAGATAATGAAAAATAATTATTATATAATAACAGAAATAATTAAAAGTAAAATACACAATATACGTAAATAAATATTTTTTTTCAAATCTCTTACTCCCTTTAGAACACAGAAGAACACACAAAATAAGTGAAGAATTTTGCAATATGTTCGCCTGTGATCTCTCTATTCATGGACTTGCTTGCATGACGCCACGTGGTGGTAAACAAGAGAAGTAAAACCTGCGTCTTCTCTCCTAACCCCGTCATCGCTCCTAGCTTTACCCTATTTAATTTTAATTAATATTATTTAGATGATAGAATTGTTTAATAAACTGAAATAACACTTTAGAGGGAACTATAACACAAAAGTGCCCTTAAATGAATTTTCCCGAAGAAATGTTTCAAATAAAAATTGTAGCTCTTTGTATATGTAGTTGATATATACAATGTTTAAGAAAAGCGTTTGGAGACATTATCGAGAAAATCACAGAAAAACGCGGAAAAAATTACTCATTAAAATGGCACTTCCGGTTGATGGATTTTGCCCGAAATCTTTGTGTCTGATATGGTGGTGGTAGTACCTCAACGGACTACCAAGTTTGAAGTTTTTCTGCATTTTTTTTTTTTTTTTTGAGATTTTCTTTTCACACAAATCCACACAGACATTTATAGTTTATTTTCTAAAAAAACACTTTTTTCGGACTCAGGGGACCTCAAAACGTGTATTTCTGGTGAAAAATTCACTTTCGAAAATCTGACACGATCGCAAATAGAAGATAATTAATAGTAATAATTTACATAAATATAGAAGACCTGGTAGTAATTAATTATAAATAATTAAACGAAATAAAAGAAGCAAATTTACAGAGATGAATAATTACGTAGGTTAATTGTTTTGTTTACGGCATTTGTTGTAAATATGTATGTTTGTAGATGAAAGAAAAAAAAATATAGTAAAATTGTTGGAGAGTTAAAGTATTGATAATGTATTGTTGACATAAAAAGGAATGCTGCAAGATATCTTGGAGTATGAGTGAAGCAAGTTGAATACAGGTTTTATCCGGAAAGAATTCGAGTTTTATGGTTGTTTATGCAAATTAGATCTGGTTGTGTGTATCTAAATAAATGGGAGAACGAAGTTTGGCATAACGGTTTTATTATACGTATTTATATTGTTATTGTTTAAATATCCTCTTTGACCCAAACTACTAATCTTTTTGAAACATGTATTATAATTGGAATTTATAAATGTATCACGTGCAAAGTATAATGAAATTATTACGATTTCTGTATAAACAACATAAACAATTTCTCCAAACATATTACTTAAATTATGTTTAATTCGTTGAACATATTGTGAATTCCCAAACATCTTGAGGGTCTATTAAATATTAATTACTTTCAAGTAAAGATATACAATTAAAGGGAAATGAAAGTTATTTTGTAGCCGCTTTATAATTATTATAATCTCCATAAAGATTTAGAAAAATTAATAAGAAGGGTTATTCAATATAATTTGTAATTTATTAATAAATACAATATAGTCTGAAATGAAATTTACATAAATTGCATCTTTGGAGATTTTATATTGGTAATATAATGGAGTTGATGAGGAGAGAAATTGGGATTGATTAATTAGACGAGATATGAAGACAGTGTTATAATATGGCTATAAGTTTACACAAACTGCACTGGACTTGTAATGATTTTATAGAATGAAATGGTGGGAGTAGAGATATGACACGATGCGATGTATGGTTGAATCTGATAGATTGATGTTTAGATATCTTATTGGCTTATATACAGGTTCTCCCCCACTCTAGCCTGCTTAAGTCAGAGAGTACCAGAGAGGGCCTGCAAGAGAGAATTACATCAGCAAGAGAGAGCAGACAGACGAGAGAATTAAGAGAGAGAAAGCAGGCCCTCTCTGGTAGTCTCTAACTTAAGCAGGCTGGAGTGGGAGAACCTGTATATAAGCCAGTGAGAGACCTAGACATCTATCTATCTATCAGATTCAACCATATACAACGCATCGTGTCATATCTCTAGTCCCACCTTTTATTCTATAAAAATCATTACAAGTCCAGTGCAGTTTG